>JABASF010000521.1:0-39308 GCA_019776145.1 Harlomillsia oculata
TGTCCCATATGCCATGCATTTTGATTTTGACATGGCAAGATAAGAGGAGTTTGGTTCAAAAGTCCTCAACTGCAGGAAGAAGGCGACTATAGTAGGCTTTACAGTTTACAGGTCTACGGTACGTTCGAGCCGTACACCTGAGCCAAAAAAGCGTGTAATGTACTAAAAGGCAAATGAGAATTGCACAGAGGGCTTTAAACCCATACTCCATTCCTCCCAAACGTAACATAGTAAAGACGTGGACGTCGACGACGATGTCGACGATGCGAATACACACTTCACTTCCCTTCTTATCCCGTTCTCAGATCACCAAAATAAGGAGTTGTTGCAAGTTGCAATGTATTCACAATTCACATTCACTCCTCGTGTGGGAGTTCTTTTTACAAAGACCTTGCTTTACCATACACGCTCGGACCACGCAGGGTTCCTTCATTTCATTGTAACTCCAATTCTCTCATCTTAAATTTGCCATTACCATTAGGCATCACCATTACCCATTATAAATTCATGTATAGTCTTTCTGTCCGTCTTTTAATGTGCCTATTGTTTGTTTTTTTACTACTGTGCTCAAGACTCTCCTATCCGTGCTCTTAAAAGCAATTCATCACACAGGATCCTGCAACTTGCAAAATCTTGCTTCCCTTTTTTAAATACACCTGTGCCTGTGCTTTGCTCTCTGATTTGCTTTACCTTTCAACAGTCACGAATTACTTTTAAACCCTTCTTTAAAATGTCATTCTTCCTTTTAGCATGCATTCAGGCCAATGGCCATTTCTGTTGCAAATGTTGGGTGTATTTACCTTGTATGAACATTGCAACATTATGGCTTTACAGCATTTTTGCAGTACTTATTATACTGGTTTAAGCTTTAAACATGTATTTTAAGGCGATGGCGCTATTATAAACAGACCATTGGCGAACAATCTTGTTCGGTACATTCCATCGGTCAAACGCGAACTCAGATATATGCGCTGAGGTTTGAAACAATTAATACCTGAGAAGCTAAAGATGCATAAGGGAAAAAAGGTACAAGAGATTAATGGGAAACCTTAGGGACTGACTTGACGACGATGGTTTTCCCGCCTACAAAAAGTCCCTCAAAGTTAGCATTGGTGAACGTGGATGTCGACGTCATCAGAGTTGTATGCGAATGCGAATGTTGGATACGAAAAGTGAAAGTAATTGGGCTGCTCTATCATAGCTGTAAACTGTAAAGCCTACTATAGTCGCCTTCTTCCTGCAGTTGAGGACTTTTGAACCAAACTCCTCTTATCTTGCCATGTCAAAATCAAAATGCATGGCATATGNCCGTAGACCTGTAAACTGTAAAGCCTACTATAGTCGCCTTCTTCCTGCAGTTGAGGACTTTTGAACCAAACTCCTCTTATCTTGCCATGTCAAAATCAAAATGCATGGCATATGGGACAGGACGTGGCTCAACTTTTATGACCCTATAGCATAAAGGAATGCAAAATTACGTTGAACACCTCAGGAGGTTCCCAAGACTTGTAATCCTCAGCTCCCTTTGCACATAAAATGTAATGTAATAATTTCTAATGCAGTTTTCAATCAAGCCTTGAGTTACGTATGTTCTCCACTCACATATTTTTCATGACAAGACAATGTCGCACTGTGACCTAACTGTTCTGCCCACAATCGTCGTACCTACGAACCAACTTTATGATTTTAACTGTTGTGCTTCCTCAGCTTTGAGCACTAGGCACGCATCAACATTTTTTTGTAATGCTGCACCGCCGGATCCATCCTGGCACATCATTATGTCATGTCAATTCACCCTTTTTGTTCCCTTTGTGGCTACAAATGAATTGCATAATAATGCAGATTAACAGCAGGAAAATCTACATCACTTCAAATGACACAATAAAACTACTGCAAAGAAACGGACAGGTGGGATTTTAACACTTCCAGCACGCAAACGTACAGCTCATAAACTTATAATGCAAAAAGAATACTTGTGCAAAAATTGTACCCTGCTTACACACAAAAAAACTGGGTAACTCGTGCTACTATAGTTTTCCGTGAATATTTATGTTCTCGTGGTTCAAAGTGCGAATAAATTATTTATGCTGTGTGTTTACGTTCAATGGTCTGTCCTCCATTCAACCACGATTTCGCAACCGTCGAACGTCGTCATTAAGATGTTAATACACACGATGGCCATTGGACATGAACCTAAGAATCTATTCATTCCAAAAAGTGTAATCTGTACACATCATCTGGAAGCAATCAAAAAGGTACCAACTACCAAGCGTGTCACTGTCTCCAAATGGTCAATTGAAATGCGTGGCAAGGACATGAGATACAAAGCAGTAAATGTTTATTCATTTTTCAAAGCCCACCTTAATCCTTTACCACTCCAGACCGCAAATCACCACAACGCAGAGGTACCAAAAATGTAGTCTCATGTGTGTGCTTGCACACGTTAAAGCATTACTAACTGTTGGTAGTGTGTCCTTTACTTTTTTGAGTGTAGGAAACATGAGCAAAAAAACCAATAACAATCAATCGAGTCTTTGAACAATAATGCAATATGAAGTCAGGATGACAATGGACGCTTGAATGTAAGTCGATGATTATGATTTTAAAATAAACCTCATGTCATCTGATTTTTTACGTTTGCAAAAAATGGTAATAGTATTTTAATTAATGATGATTAGAATGAAATACTGGAGTTTGATGAATTGATGATTGATGGAGATAATATGAAAAGTGTAGAAGCTTACTGTTTCATGATGACAATTGGTGGAAATGAGAGATGAGATCTCATTCACAAAATGGTCACTTCATGATTTTTGACACAGATGTCAAGTGTCACTCTGCCCCAGAGAACGAGGCAGGAAATTCGCACGTGTGATATAAAATCCAGAGAACAGCTTCCAAAATGAGTGTATATCCGTTTCAACCCGTTATTTTGTCACCTGCTCACTTGAGCTTGAAAACGGTGGAACAGATAAAAAGGAAATGTCTTTTTGATTTTGTCACTCTTGGAGTGACGAGACCGAGTGAGCACAATAAGTCCCGCTGCAAAATGCACACTTTGGAGAGAGGAGAGCTCTCCCTTGAGAATGTTGAAATCTCCACAGGTGCTTCAACACTGAAAAGAGCAATCAAGCACTGCTGCATTTGCAGGCTCTCATTCCTACGGTGCTTGGATTCGTGACTGTGTGAATAAGTGAAGGGTGTTTTTCTGAGGGATTTTCTCTCTCGTTATGCCATTCTCCAAAAGGTATGTAATACAGAGTAAAATCCTATACATTCGAACGTGGCAAAGCTATGGACTTACCTGTGCAATGCACAGTAACTACATCCAAGACAAGACAAGACAGATAGGATTTTTCTCATTTAAGACGTTGTGTGAAGGAGATAGGAGAAGCAAGGTAAGAGACAAGTCAACTAGCTAACGAAACGAATCCCATACAAATGAAATAGAGAGGCAAAAACTCATCTGAGGGACTGGACTGGGACTTGGAGGACGGAAAGAATTGAGAATTGCTCAACCCTTCCCTCAGGCGCGAATGCAACAGATGAACAAGAGTGAAGAGAGCATCTCTTTTTTTAAATGCACCTTAACATTATTACTGAGAGAGAGGAGACTGAATCTAGAAGACTTCGCTTCACTTTAGGTTAAAGAGTGAATGTGAGGTTTCTCGTCTCATCTCGTACAGAAACAACTTCTCATCTTCTTAGTGCATGCAATGGACTGACACGACGACGTCTTCCTTCGTTTTCATGCTCGTTGTCTTGACTTGAGACCGTGGAAACCCATCAGAAGGTGTGGTCCTTGAAATGAAGGAGTCAATGCCAGAGTCTTCCTGCATCCATTTTACTAGCAAATCTCAAAATCTGCAAAAATCTGCATTGTGTGCTTTGCTCTGTTATCAAAACCTCAAATAATATACAAATCTTGCCCTTACCCTTACCCCAAAATCATCACCACATAATTCATCCTGTACATTTTTGCGACCATACCTTGTTATTTATCATTTTTGCCATATATGACAATAATTATCCATAGATACAGACACTAGCAAAAATCACTCGGGAAAAACCTTCAAAAACCACACATTCATATACAAGAAAAAGACAAAAAGACATCTTCAAGATGAAAAAGGCACTTTTCATGCTTTGGTCTTTCAAGCAAGTGTTCATAAATGATCTTTTGGATCAAAATCCGCGTTGTCACCGTCAAACAACGTTCCAACGTGACACGCACACCACAACATTTTTTTTCATAGCGAAAGAATGTTGTGTGATGAGATGAAATGAAGGGCTTTAGCAATTAACACTTCAGCGAAAGCGTTTGCGCCTATACGGAAGTTTCATCTTCGTTCATGTGAAAAAAACGTGGAGTTTTGTTTTGTATCTAAAATTGTAAGTTGTATGGAAGTGCAGGAAACGTTGCATAATGTGCAATTTCCACTTTATGTACATGCTTTTTAGGATGTGTTGAATGCAAAATAGCTCCGTGTGGAATGCATGCAGAATGAAAGAATAATGAGAGAGAAATCTGAGCTTGGCTATTATGCCGTAAAAATCATCAATGAGCGTTCAAGCGTTCAATTTTCTCGTGAAAAATATCACGTTAAATCATAAATTTTTATCGTAATGATCCTATATTTGCATAATCTCAGATTTGTGTATTTTAATAAATTAAACAAGAAAATATAGTCGAAAGCACGAAATTAAATGGAAATTAGTCCTTTGTTTCCCATGATTTTCAATTTTTTGTTTTCAATTTGGTAATAATCGAGCAAACATTCAAAAAAATTGTTGTGTAATTCTTCCAAAGCTGCTTTATTGACTACGACGATAAACATCACTTTTTTATGATACATGAAGATGAATGGCCAATGTTGATTCAACTGGAATCTCCCGACGCGACGCTACGAGCAGAAATGCACAAATGCAATGTGTTGAAAATATGCACATTATTGCACGTTCATTATGTTTCATTAAGGTAATGCAAAAATGGGTTTCGTCACTCATTTAGCTTTGTTCGTCTTACAACTTTATTCCATTTGAAATTGCGGCTGCGGGCAAAATAAGGAACGAGTCGAGTCTGAAATCTTGGCACTTTTTTGCCCATTATATCCACATTGTGTTTTAGAGCGGGTGAGCGACATCGTCTCAGCATGAAGCTGGATTTTTTATTTCCTTTTCTTTATTTGATTCGGGTAATTAAATCTAAGATAGCCTTGTGCACAAGTTTCCAATTGCAATCCTGTGTACTTGAGATTTTTTTGTCATTTTAACTTTAACTACGTACACCGAATTGCAATTTAGACAAACTTTGAAAAGTAAGTCATTGAAACTCAATAATTTGGCACGATTAGTGATCCTAAAGCTCTCAACACTAAGACAATGGGAAATGTTAGGAGTGCTGCTGACCTTCCGGCACAAAACGTTGCAAAAATCTGCCAAGGAATTTGTGTCTCTTACAATGTAAATGGGTGTAAGATTTTTTAAAAGCTGTACAGGAGACGAGCTTTAACTTAGAATGGTTTCGTAATTGCTTTTGCCAAGTATGTGGTCTGCGAAAAAGAAAATACGGGCGAAACGCTTTTGTGTTCCATAATAGTAAAACTACGGATTGAACCAAAACTAATTTGCGAATGGAATTTGCATGGAGTCATCCCGTTCATCTTCCATCTGACATGGTTCCTTTGGTCGTCAATGTTTTAAAGTCTGAGTTGAGAAATGAGACTGCTCCCGGGCTTGATCTTCGGTGGACGCCAATATGATCGATGTCCTGACTTGTTGTTAACAAAGCGAAAAGTGATGGAAGAATGACAAACATGCTAATTGCAATTGGTCCTTAGCTCAAGCTTCTGCTTCTCTTTCATTCTGTCTCAAATTGTGTCGTTAGGATGGAAGAAGGAAAATGTTAACAAAGCGAAAAGTGATGGAAGAATGACAAACATGCTAATTGCAATTGGTCCTTAGCTCAAGCTTCTGCTTCTCTTTCATTCTGTCTCAAATTGTGTCGTTAGGATGGAAGAAGCAAAAATCTTTATGTTTCCTTGTTCAACTTTGCAGGTTGAGTCTTGAGAGAGACTTCTGTGTTTCCATATGGAGGAGAGGAGGAAGCAAAATGGCATTGCGGGACACAAGACGAAGTGAGAGAAGAGATGGGAAGACGACTCTTTCGAAGACAGAAAGACACATAGGATCATTTCTGCATAGTTTCTACGAAGAGATGTGTATAAATAGTTACAACTGATACATGGCATTTGAGACAGAGCATCAGACAGAGCACGCACACCAAAAGACCAAAGGGAAAATAAGAAAGATGCGCCGACTGAACTAGAGAAATTGTCTCGTCGTCTCCGTCTCTTTAGTCAGGATGACGTCACGTTGATTGGAAAAAGCTTGGTATCCCGTGTCGTCTTCTTCACTCTCCACTCAATGAGATGGGACGTAAATCTTCAAGGCTGTAAAACTGGAGCAGACATCTACGACACTTTGCGACAATTGCACAGGTCCATTGAGATACTGAGGCGGTTCAATTTACCCAATTTTTGCAATGCGTTGGAGTAGTTCAAAATTACAAAAACCAATGCTTAACAGCCGCCCTTATGTTTAATTTGCCAAAGTCGTTGTGACTCGTCAACTTGTCTTTGTGACAGTTTAGACTTTTTGGCTCCTTTACTTTTTTTCGTAAACTTTTTCTTGTGCATACATAAAGTTGACTATTACACACACACGTGAAAGAGTCTCTCTTCTTTTCCCTTCATTAAATTCGGAGACGCCAGCATGAGCATGACAACAAAAAACCCGATTCCGGACAAGCCAACTGTGCCACTGTCAACTCACCTATCACCTACTTTTATTGACATCGGAGTATAAAGAGAACCATTATATGTTTTTTCCCAGACTGAACACACAACAAGGCGGATAGGAAAAATCAGTTTTATTGACTTTTGACAAAAACACAGACAAAAAGTACAACATGAAGAAAACGAGGCATTCAATCTCACACACAACGAGTGTCCATTTTTGCCCCTTTTCGACTCTCATCTCAAAGTACGACTTTCATTGACATGAATTTTTGAACACAACAGTGTATAATGTACTTAAAAGTATCATTATCATTTACGCGACTAGATTTTATTAATTAGTAATTAAATTACGTATAATTCTGCTACGGTAATTTCATGATTTTTTTGCATTTTTGCAATAAATAGTAATATTAATCCTATCAACAAAATCCAACGTGCAGTACATAATAAGAATTGGGTTTGTAATGTCGGGGTTTTGGTTGAGTGGAAATGACAAAATGATTACAAAACGGGACCTTGTTTCTTCAAAATGGGATTCCAACGTAAATAAATACTTAAAGGCAGAATTTATGGTCTTTTGTCGGATGTCCAGAGATCTGGAAATGTAAACAAATCGTTTATTATGTGCGTAAAAAGTTTTGAGTTTTACATTACAGTTTACAGTCCTTTCGTATTGCTCAGTTTTGTCAGTTTAATTTATTGCGAACCTGTAACAATGGCAGTGAGTGATTGACTCAAACCGCTTGACGAGAAGGTTATGGATCGCCGAAATCTTTAGGATGACCCAGTTTCCTCGCAAGGTCATGCATTACTTCCTGGATAACAGAATAATAAATGTATGATTTGATGGTTATGGTTATGGAAGCAAGCAGATGCGTTTGAAATAAGAGAAACCTTAAAAATGATGGAATCCATGTTCTGTCCAAGCATATAAAATAGGAACCAGTCACCAAGTCGAGATTTCTTGACCAAGGTTTGGATCACATCTTGACTGATGAGACGAAAGCGGGTTCCGAGGAGGAATCCGCGTATCCTCGGAGAAATGACGACGGCGATTCGGTAGAGCATAGTGAGACAGGAAAGGCACATGAGGAGAAAGAACCAGAACCATAGGAAAACGTAGATTTTTTCGTTGACCACGTTCAATGGAAGAATGCAAAGAGCATCATGATGCTCAATGTTGAGAGAAGGGCCACCTTTGTAGAAGATGCATTTGGTCATACGAGGGAAGATACGGACCATCGGATCCACTCGTTTGTCTTCATCTTCCTCTGAAAGACGTAGGACTTCGATGCCAAATGTCAGGAACTCACCGTCAAAGAATTTGTCCATCAGAAACGCTTGTCCTGTTCAAATTCAAACAAAACCAACCATTCGATTCAAACTGTCGTATTATTCGTCTCGTTTTTTCATTATAATCCGAAACTAAATCATCTCAGTTGTCATCCTCTCTCTGTCTGTCTGAGCAAAAATAAATGCGTTAGCCAATACTGTAACTGTAACATTTTTTTGCAAAGACTCCGTCAAAGTTCTTGTTTGGTCGTTGCACAATCAGTTTTACAAAAGAGGAACATTTCCATGCTTTGCTATCTGTAAAAAATTGGCAAACAAAAGCAACGGAGTCGCGGTTGTTGCCCAGTTTTGCGTCATGACATGAAAATGGGACCCGTGGCAAAATACTCAACGTTAGGCGGGGAAGAATTGGATTTGTTCCTTTCAAAAAAAATGTTTTTTTCCCTTCATCTTCTCTTTCTCTCATTCGCATTCTCTTTCGTGCTCGTGATCCTTATGTACCGCACTAGTGACGGCTTTACGAGCCGTACACCGAAAGAATGCACCGAGTCGACTACACAGTATTGTCATCTTTGGACGCACTTGCATGGAACTAAGCGTCCCGGTTCCGCATGGACGACCCGCTTCGCAAGCCCTGACTCCATGAATCATCTCTGTAATAATATCCACAGGGTCGCTTCTGTCTCAACTCCTACTTCTGCCTATTCCTCTCTGTTTTTGCATATGGTGTCTTGAAGAGTTCGTGTGCCGACACCGAATGCGAATCACAAGACACGGAAATCAGTGCTTGCAGGGAAGCAGTTCAGACAAATGTGCAAAATGCCTCATCCCCTTTGAACGTGGAATGCGAAAATAGTTTGAGACAATGGAAAAAGAAATGTGGAGGAATTACCCACGACATTCCCAAGTGCGAGCACCTCGCAAAAAAAGTATCGGTAAGCCCACCAATTGTGCTGTTTGAGATTATCGTAAAGGTAGTCCACGAGGAGTTTCTTCTTTTGCTTCTTCTCCATTTCTGGACAAATCCCCACATCCAAATCCATCATGAGCGCTTGGATTTTGCCTCCCTCCCAATTTTTCCATAACCACCGAGGAATGTAAAATAAAATTGCCTGTGGTAAAAGTAAAAACATTTTCATACATAAAACAATTTCAATCCAATCAAAAACTCCATGTCATGTACTAGACTAACTGTAATTTAATTAACATTAATGACATAGTGCAAATGTGACAATGGCCCATTCCGCATCTTCACTTTGAGCATTCAAGTGTGTCATTCAAAGGAACAGAACGTAACGTGAAGCAGGAAATCATGCTGAACGCCTCCTGGCTTCAACTTCAAGTCCCAAACGCTTGATTCCTAAGTGAATTAAAGAGCGTTGAACAAAAATGCCTACCCGTGAAATCATTAAACATTTTATTTGATACTCAAAAAGTCTCATCCACTGCGGAAGTTACGTACAGCTATTTTCCTAATTCCATTTTACAACTACGAAAATGCTTTTAAAAAAATCTCATCCTCAAGTGAAATTATTTTGGAGGAACAACCGTGCTGAACGATCCATGCAAACAAGCAGATAAAAATAAGAAACTTAAAGACATTTGCATTCTGAAACATTTAGTGTTCTACTACAAGTAGTTAATTTCCAGGAAGTCTGTGGGTTTCCTGATTGTTTAGGCTTAATAACCAGATTCCAGAGTCCTTGTCCAACCAGGTTTTATGGTGCAAGTACTAAACCTACTTAGATTTAAAGCATCTTAAAAAGCAAAGGAGATTAAGCTTTCCTATTTGCTTGGCTTAACAATTCATTGTCTCGCTAAATTCAGCATGTGCAAATTTTTTTAGAATAGAGGGAATAAGAAAATCACGACCCTCAAAACAAGATCAAGATAAAGTGGAATTAACACGGACATTTTAATTGAGTTGCAAAAAGCGTCCTGATTCCTGATTCTTCCAATTCGTCGTTTTGCTCATTTGATGATTCACTAGAATGAGTTGGGAGGATTTTCAGCTAAAATATCCGGTCGTCTTCGTCGTCTCATTGCATTATATCAAGATCAAGAGGAGGAAATGTTAGAGATTTTGGCATTTGGGTTGACGGAACGGATGAACAAGTGACACAAAGTGAAAAATCCGATTTGGACCTTAACTCACATTGTTGAGCACATTCATTGTTGACTAGAAAAAATTGAGAAATGCGAGTATAGTCATTGGGTTTACTTGGGTAAGATTGGTTTTGGTATGGCATGTTGTATTACGTTGCGAAATTAAGTGTGAATAAATCCTATCATTCTTGTGGCCAACTTCAAATTGCAACATTACGCACCATTAGCGTAAACAATCAGGGAAAATAGTTACAGGATGAGATTGAAAGAGTTACAAGTGTTCTGTGAGCAGTGTGTGCAAAGCAGAAAAAGGAAGTAGGGCGTTCGTACACGAAGATTAAGTTGAACAAACAAAAATAGTCGTGTTGGATGGAGAGTGAAAGTCCTTGCATTGGAGTCGTTTAAGAAATTCGAATGTTTGTCACTTTTGTTTCTTCCAATATTTTTTTGGAAGAATCGCCCACAAATCCCGTTTTGGTCGACTGACGAAGACGAACGTGTTTCGGTTTTGATCTTTTGGTACTTAAAAATGCGGAAATGCGATGAAAATGAGGTTCTCTGATTCTATCGTGGAAAAATATGCGTCCATCATCCTGACATTGAACAGGTGCACCTGGTAACTCTGTAGACCCGGGTTTTCTCTCACAAATGCCCGCGGGTTTCATCGTGCATGCCCACAAGCTTAAAAAAAACTTCCAGTTAGTACATTGTGACTTGTGACAGGACAGGAGTTTAGTGCCGTGCTGCGTGCTTCCAAAACCCTCCTCTTGTCTCGAAGATACTCGTAGCACTTAAAAGTTATATCTGTCTGAATAATGTTTTCCTTTTGAAAAAGTAACCACAGAAGATTGCGGAATGAGAAGCTTATTTAGTACTTCACAGATTAATGCTTTATTAGCGATGGCTCGTCGTAACCAAATCAAGTAAATCACCTTTTCATATCCCACAGGAAAGGAAACGAGAATCGGGACGGAGGCACGCTCATTCTTTAAATATATAGCATTATCTCATCTCATCCTCCTCAACTCAACACGTACTCATGAAATTAGCCAACCTGAGCTTTTCTAACACGGGAAACCAAAACCTTCTTGAAGCTGAGTCAGATTAGTCTCGTCTCATCCTTTTTGATTCCAATCCTTGCTTTTATATACATTTGGCTCTTCCATGGCTGGAGAGGAAGACTCATACAGACGTGATAAATGGACGCAACCAGCTGTACACTAAGAAAGTTTTGAGGATTATATGACACCTAAAAATAATCTAAAAGACTAGAGAGATGTGTTTGTCTCCCGCGTCATTTCTCCACATTGGCTCCGACACGAATGTTAATATATTGGCAATTTAATCAACGAAAATGAAAAAGTCGTCGCTCTCACTTCCATGTAATAACTAATAATCATGCCATCAGGCGAATAAGGCGCACCCTATAAATTCTATTATTATGTTCATTTTTTTATTGTGTCTCCCTTGCCTGGTCTCGCTTCTTTCACAAATCAAAATGCGCTATAAAAATGACACAATAAAATTATGAAGTTTGCAATGTTTCAAAACTGGATTGTTTTCATACACGATTCACCCTTTGTTCAGAAATTGCAAGTGTAGATAATGTTTCATGATGACGTTATAAGTAAGGAAAAGGTGAATGAGTGACACTATATATATGCAAATGTGGGAATTCGGATAATTCGGTGAAACCACAAGATGAAACTGTAAGCGCTTTTGTAAGATCCCATGAAAAATCAATTTGACAGCAAAGATCCTGTATAGAAATTCCCATTCCTTTCACATCAAAAGATGCTAAACGGCTAAAACAGCTCAACTGTCCCTTTTTGTAAATTTTTTAACGGGATGTTGTTCATGTGTAAGAAATTGGGAAGTTTACTTTTCAGTTTCACCTACCAATTTACATTCCACTGCGCCCTGCTGTCAGAAAACGTTCCTCGATGTGCTCATCCTCATCTTTTCATTTGGCTGTCAAAAACGTCAGTTTTTGTTATATCAAGCATGGATGCGAGCATGATTTTGAAGCCTTTGAAAAGACGAGTTTTTTTTCGAAAGAGGTCGAATTTGAGGATTTCAAGGAGTGTGTCGGTCGCTCGGTGTACTTTCCATTTCCGTATTCCAGAGAGGGAAGAGACAGTGAGAGGACGTACCAAACATTTTTTAACAAGTGACGCAACATAATGAATGCTGTGTGCACGTGTGGGAGTATCACATAAGATTTTCAAGTGGAGAAAAAAAGGACATGGTGAGTTTGAGGACCGAGCAGTTGAGTAAGTCGAAACGAATAAAAAAAAACAAAATTGCATGCGACATAAATTTCCTGGAAGGAAAATCGGATAGTGAAAAATCTTTGTGAATTTTTCCGTGGAGGAGCGCATAGCGCTGAAATGAAACTAATGGTCACAGGTTGACGGAGTTTGCAATGTCTGCACCGTTCCGCATGATTTTCTCATGGTTACAATTTACAAAGGAAGATGCTGCTAAAAGAGTTTTCTCCGGAGGCTGAGACGAAAGGATGTGAGTGAGAGAATACCTAATTTGAGCCATCCTCGGATTAAAAATGCCAAGTCATTAGTCTTCCTTTGAGAAGGAGGAGCGTTAAATAACGACATAATGGCAAGTGCCACGTCTTTGTTTTTACATGCCTCCTGGTATGTGACATGTTTGTGACTAACTCTGTTGTGCTGGGTCCACAGGGGCACACAAACGGGAGTGAACATGAGTCAAGCTGTGAATATGAAGTATGAAGATTGACTGGATTTGTAAAGATGAGGTCAGACTCAAGGGGAAGTGCTGCTCCTCAAAGAAAGCGATTAGTCAAAAGACGAAAGGAGCTTCTCTTCCCAAAGTGAAAGCTCAAAAGCTCAAGATGACTGGTCCTGTCACATTCACATACTGTGTCTTCTTCTGCTTCATCTTCAATCGCAGGTTCAGCTTCCACGTCTAACCCAAAAGCCGAATCCTCTTGTTCAACAAGTCAATGAAAAGATGTGACTGTCTCCCACTGGCGTTTCCGCTTTATAATAAGTAGGCTCTTAAGACTCCGACAGAAATAAGACACTTGTACTTGTCTAAGAAAATCGTTTGAACAGCGGCATTATACGCATTAAGTTTTGCGGTTTGAAGTTTGACTGAGTCATCATCAACTCCTCTTTTCTTAATGGTGAAAAACATTTTTTTGCAAGTGAGTGTTTTTCCGGGTGCTTCCCGGCTCGTGAACTTCTTAATAAACAGAAGAAGAGAGCAGGGAGCAAACATTTATTGTTCCTTGTTTCGTCAATTCAACTCTGTGTGCTTGTGACTGACGAAATAATAACACAGCAGGGCCAGTGTTTGAAGCATGTTGAAGCAAGACGCGGCGGTCGGAAAGTCAGTCAAAAAATGCTAATCGTATCTTGTATCTGCGACACGGGCCAGGAGTGTGAAAGAAGAAGAAGTGAAAAACGGTTCCGAGAAGGTTTCGGGCATCTGAACAACACTGAAAGTAGAATGATCGTACTGAACACGCGGGTTGGAGAATTAAGACTATAAGCTACGGACTCAAGTTATACTATTACACTATTAGCGAGTATGCAAAAAGCGTAGTGTACTAAACGAAATAAGGATTTCTCTCTCCGGAGTTTCTAGGCATAATAGAGACTTTTTGGTTGTAAGCAAAAAGAACAAGATGAGCTATGAATGGCCGTTTGCCAAAAGGTTAGCCAACTCTCATGACCCATATGCGTGCATGCAGAAAAGAAACGGGTGAGAACCGAAAAACATACGTGGAGCAGTTCTCGGTGTGTTCCATGCTCACGAGACGTTGAAGCTGAAGCTATACGGTAATACGGTCCTCCGACTCCTACATTTTGAGGATGAGAGAGAGGAAATTGAAACGATAAACATAACAATCGAATACTTTGTGATATTGAATCGTCGTCCCTCACACTATCCTTTTATTATGAAGATTAGGGAAGCATCAAGAATGGAAGCATGAAAAAGGGAAAAGTAACCTGCTCTCTTTGCCAACCCAGTGTCCGGGCTCGGCTCTCGGGTCCAGACAAATGACGGAGTGAAGCTCCTTTTCAAAGTAAAAATAATTCTAGCGAAGCCCTTTCGCCCAAAAGTGAGTCTCATCAATTATTCTCAAGCTCCCAGCTTTCAAGAGCAACATTTTGCGCGTCTCTACTATCATCCTCTACTTTTATATACATTTTACACCCTTAATTCCCTATCAAATCTTGCGTATTATAGCTGCGTATACACAAACTTTATCACTTGAATGTACAGAATGTACAGAATGCAATGCGAAAATGTGTTTTGCTTTCCTCCTATAATTGTCTATATATCGTTTTTTTACAGGTTGTTGTCTCTTGTGTGGAAGAGTGGCACTCAACACGCCTGAGAATGATGATCCTCATGAATTAAATGTGTACGCATAAAAATGAGCTGGAGTCTTGTGTGAGCGCCATAAGTCAGTTTGGCTGTTGACTTCCACTCTTGATTATCTCATAATTTTTCTGTCATCGACTCTCCGAAACGCTACGGATGCGAATGTAAAATGCGTGCTCTCTCTCTCTTCTCCATTGCCCAAACATTGAACATATTTGCAGAGTTGTTTCATTCCTTTGGAACATATTTGAGCTAAATTGGTCATTTTTCAAGTCATGTACAAACACAAGTGCAAGTGGGAGAAGATGAAGCAGGTTTCATTTCCCTGCACAGGAGGAAGCAACAGTTTCTTTAGTTTTGCTTTCTTCCATACGCATGCACACTTCCTAAACATTTCTCACTTTCGAATTCGACTCGTGCTTCTCAGCTTCCTTTTAGTTTCTTCCTTGTGCCAATACCTAACATGCAAAATGCAGCACACATGTTCGACTGTTTTGTACTTGTGAGCAATGGGAATGAATGGCGGGATGGAAAAATGCAGTAGATTTGTAAGTTTTTTTGTTGCATGCGTGACACACAACACAATCCGGACCCCAAAATTTCAAAACCTTATCTCATAGCGTTTTAGCTTGACTGTGTGACACTGAATCATGATTTACGCCTGATCCCTAAAAACCTTTGGAAAATACAAGAAAAAACCTTATGCAAGCAAACAGAGGTTCCAAAACGTCACGTTCCGTTGCATCACGACGGTTAAAAATGACTCTGAATGCTCAAAATGAGATTTTACAAGTCACATTACTTTTGTATATGAGATCCTAAGGAAAAGATTTGGTGAAAACGTTAACGGGAATTGAACATTTTTGGTTACCTGGAAGAAGAGGCAGAAGCAAACCCATTGATAGTACTTGTACACTTTCATGTCAGATTCGTCCGTGACTTTGTCCACACCGAAATGTGGGACCTCCTTGCCCACTTTTTTGAGGAAGGCACTTTTGACAAGATATGTGTGCATGATCCAACAGTAAGTGTTGAGAACATCTTCTGGAATATCTTTGGTGTGAATGCAGTCGATGGGATTCCCCACGTATTGTCGAGTGGTCACAATGAGTGAGAAGGCCAAGAGGATCATCACTGTCAAACTGTAGTGGAGGCGAAAGATCGACGAATCGATGCGAACATGACTCACCTTCACCAGGTTCTTGAGACCACGGAAAATGTCCAACATGCTCAGCACCATACAGCGTCGTCGACGACGTCACAATCATCGACAATCACTCAAATCTTCCATTCAACGAGACCAGATTCAAATGGACTCATATACCCGAATATATGAAACACCTCAAGAATCTTCTTCTTTGACAGTTTCAAAATATGTAGTAATTGTATAAGGCACTCTCACAAAACGTCCAAATTAAATCGTACGAATATCATTTCACCATTGTTATTGCTATTATTGCCGACGTTGACTGTATGGACATCGCCTGCTTTCCTTGGTCACGAAGTGGTTCTTTGATCACCAATGGCTCGTACGCTAGTGACCCGGCGAACATTTTATGTGTCGTGTCGTGACGATTATTTTTATGAAGGATGACAATGTTTTTATCTCCACCTAAGAACGTTTAGGATGGAAGATGCTGGAGAAGCAACGTAGTAGTGTAATCCTAAAGTACTTCCAGTACCGGTCACTTGGTCATTGAGGTTTTGATTACTATAAAGATTAATGGAATTTGGATGAAAAATGGTAAGGATTTTCGAGATTTCGGCACACTTTAAAGTAGAAAATGGCAGGACGCGTAGGTAAGGCACCATGTTGAGAGCTCTAGGAGAGAGCCTGGAAACGAGACGGACGCTGATGATTCAATTTCCGGCAGTGAGGAGTATGATGATGTGATGTGTTATGATAATGATGATTATTGTCGAACGGTCGTCTTGAGGCTTGAGACAAGGCACGACGAAGGAGGAGACGGAGGTGAACACAACCGTGGAATCTGTGGCGTCAACCTCATCCTGTGCTACTGGGTCAGCAGCAGCAAGGAAATGAGCAAACTGCCTCAAAATCTAAACAGAAGAAAGTGAAAAAGGCAAAAACGAACGGCTGAGCAGTGAAATTAACACACACACACACACACGTTTTGGCATACGGCAAGACAGACAAGGCACACTTGTACTTGCACTCTCTCGTCTCAAACAAGTGAAAGGCTTCTGGTCTTGTCTGCCACTGACATGGCCAACCAGTCTGCGTGCTGATTTTCCGGGACTTGTCTTGCTTCTGTCTTGCTTGTCTTGGATTCTTATTATTCAGCCTCCTGAAACATTTCAGGGTGTCGTAAAACACCCGTAAGCCGGGACACGGGATTTCTCAGCTTTCTGACTCAACATCCCATCCCATGCCATGAGGGATTTTTGCTTAACTGACTCGCTTATAGTCAAACCCACCAAACCTAAACCATTCTGTGAACTGCAACTGATAGCCAAAAAGCATTAGAACGGCAATTCCCCGAGAGACCTGCTCATTTCCTCCGCCAAAGTCTTCAACTTGTTCACATTTTAGCTCTTCTTCTTCTTCCTTTCAGGTTTCTAGCTCCACTCCACAACAGGAGCCCAGAGCCGAGCCATGCGCTTCCCAAATTAGCAAACTAAATTCCCCAAGCAGCAGAAATTGTTGCAAACAAAACCAGATCACACAACGCTCTTAAATTAACTCATCCTTTATATCTTATAACTTTTGTGTCTTCTTGTCTCTTTTTTTCTCCTTCTTATTCTTTCTCGCTGTCTCTGGACCATTTTGCATCATCATCTGCTGTCTCCGTCTGCTCTCTGCTCCTTTTTGGAAATCCCACTTCCCAATCATCAAATTCCTGACCAACAAGAACATATTCAAAAAGCACTTTAAAAGCACCCAGTCACCTTTCTTATCACCTCGCCTCCACTTTCAAGCTGCATTTTTTGTGACAGACACAACACAAACGTAAACATGAACATCTTTCATGCTCTTATCCTTATGATCCCATTCAAAGTTGATAAATCCCCCAAAATTATGCAAAAATCCTAGTTTTAACTGCCGCATGTGCTTTACTCTCATTTTTTAAAAAAGTGTTTTCTTTTACTTTCTCATTCTCTTATGCAATTACAGATAAAATCAATTACGATCGCAAATCACATTGAAGACATATGGTTTTTGAAGAAAAAACATTTTTTGTATATATTTCAGGCAGTGGAATTTTATTCTTTATTTTCTTCAGCAAAAAACGAGCGTTCATAACAATATCTTTAATTAATCACATATGCAACTTGTACAAACTAGTCTAGTCACCCAAACTTTATTATAATCATAATTTAAAAAGAGATTTTTTATTCATATCGTACAGTATGAAATTACTTAACATTTAGAACACATCTCATTAAATGCAACTTGTACAAACTAGTCTAGTCACCCAAACTTTATTATAATCATAATTTAAAAAGAGATTTTTTATTCATATCGTACAGTATGAAATTACTTAACATTTAGAACACATCTTATTAAGGCACTATTTTTTAGAACACCTGGGCGTATATATGTTTTTTTTTGCTACATTTTAATTTCATCCTTTGTTCTTTTCCTTTTGAAAAGGTCAACATTTTTTTATATAAGACGCATATTGTACAATTACATGTCCTTTGTTTTTCAAGAAAAAACATCTTTCGCATACTCTGTTTGATTCGGTGTAATTGCAAATAACGAAATCCTGATTCGTAACACGTTTGAGGTATAAAATGAACGTTAGTCACATTGTCAATTGTCACAAATGTTAAAATATTCGACATAGTTCACGCTCCTTGGAACTCAGCAAATTCATGCAATTACACATCAGTTTGAAATTCTCCAAAAGACAGTATGTGAAGCGCCGCCGCACCAAACGGTTGGCACGTTCACGCCAGCTCACACAAGCATGTCATTATAGAATGAAGATCTCATGGACTTCTTTTTTTGGCGGATTTTCCTCAAACGTAAATGCAACCCTATATTTAGAAAATAACAATTCCAATGACACAAAAACTTGGAGAATCTAAAAAAAGTTCATCAACGCAACATAGCAGTGCACAGCGAAATTCCAAGGAAGACAGTACAAAAAAAACACACTTCTTCTTGTCGTTACGCACAAAAGTGCAACTGCGATAACGTGTTGAACTTCTTTTTTGAACACTCGAAAAAAAGCTTATTGTCACGTCCACACGCAAAATTGTCGTATTCACCATTAGTAAAAGGCGTGTTTGAACGACTTGGATGAATGTTAAAATGCGTGTTCAAAAGTGCGGATTTGAACTGGAGTTATTTTAGCTGCTCTTTGAAAAATTGGACTCAAAAGTTAAACTCAACTCAACGAAAAGAACAATTTTTGGACCCCACGAGAAAAAGAAGAATCAAAAGCAGAATGGTTTGGTACGAGAGATCCGTGAGTCATAAATTAAGCAAAAAAAAAAAACAAAAAAAAGTTGGACACCACCGCAAAATCCTTATCACTACATTTCAAAATGATACACACAGCACGTGAACCAGTGCACATTTTTATCAACAAATATTTAAGCAGCTAGCAATTAATTTAAATTAATGACGACGGTACGATGACATAACGAAAAATATTTTTACTACGTCTACATTTCTAATTGTACTACTATATATAACGTTAATTAATTTCTACAAAAGTCAAGTCGATCCTGTATTTCAAAACACCCCGATGTTTAGTTAAATTGTATATTTACATATCCGTTTTTTAAACCAAGCTAGGTTAAACAATATTAGTCCTGTATAAACAATATAGGTACACATTTTTTTAAAATCTGTAATGATTGTGGTATTATGATACAATTTTTGACATTGATGAAGCCATCTCATCAAATGAAGTCATTTTTTGTCCATCCAGCATCACTGGAAACTGGATGTTAGGGAACTTTTTAGTACTCCAGGCGGGTGTTATGTTCAGTGTTAGCATGCTGGAGCTGTTATCTCATTTGTGCGTGAGTGTGGAAAAAGGAACCCGCGTCAGGTTGTGTGTAGTCACAGAAATAGAAATCCTAAAATCCTTATGACAAATATGCACTTGCAAGAAAAGCAAAAGCTCCCGTCCGTGGAAGTGTGTCTGTGTTTTATGGGCTTGTCTGCCCCCAACTTTTGCGACGACGAGAAGAAGAAGATCGAGTCGTAGCGAACAGAGTCGCACGTGCTCATCTTCGCCTGCTCCCGTTTTCTCAACTTTGTCTTCTCACATAATATGAATCTGGAAAACGAGGAACGAACAAGTCCGTTTCACCTAGTCATCTGCATCCGGAAAGACTCCTGATTTCTCTTGCTGGTGCAGTATCAACGGGACAAAACTAAACTACAACTTCTAATACGGAAACATTTAGCGTGAACGTTCTCACGTATTCGCCTTGCAAAAATTCCCACTCCGAATTTCCGAATCCTTTGTCGCTACGCACACGCACGAGTGACGGACGTGACGTCATACTCTCGTGTCATGAGGAAGCAGCCCATTACACATTTTTACGGTGCGTGTAGCCTAATTTTGTCATATTGTCTTGAAAGAACACTGAACACTTCCCTTTCTAATGACGCTAATAAAAGTCTATGTAGTGGTAGTAGTGTTTAACGCTTTGTAAAATAGAAACTGTGCTTAATATCAAAAGATTTCTGTGGTACATAGTCGTAGTTTTATGGTACAACGGCGCTTTGAGTTTCAAAATTTAACAACAAAGAAACACAATTAAAAACCTCCTCCAAATATAAACTTATAATATTGCAATACGTTGCGAATGGAATCTTGGATTTGGACCTCTTAAAAATTTTTAAGTCGATATGTTTTGTATCAAATCTATATGATAAGTAGCTGGAAATACAACGTGCTGGAATATATTAAATTGATAAGCTTTTACTGCATTTTCGGGTTATTGGATTGTGCCGTGTCGTTTTTCTTGGCGAATTCTCCAATCACATCTTTGTAGATTTGAGGATCGATGTTCCTACCCAGCATGTAAAGGACCCACCAATCTCCTACGGAGACTTTTCTAGACACGGATTCGATTGCGTCCTCCGGAACCATTCTGTTGCGAGCGTGCATGAGGCGTGGACGTAAAGTTGGCATCAGAATGACCACAGTGCGAAAAATGATGACCATGAATGTCAACACTGCCAAAATGATGAACCAGAACCATAAGAAGATGTACGTCTTCTCATTCACAATGTTCAATGGCAGGATACAGATGGCATCGTGCTTCTCAATAGTTGCAGACGGACCGAATCTGGAATGAGTCAAAAAGGAACCAATTGATTAAATCATAATTCAAGCTCGTGTCATATTTCAACTCCACACTGTTTGCAGAGCCTAACGGGATTACGTAAGTTTACACTGATAAGAGAGTAAAAAACAGGATAAAGCAAAGCAGTCAAACGTGCATAGTATTACACAATACTTGCGTCCTGTCCATTTAAACTTGTACACGCAGTTAATTTCGAAAGATGCTTAACGCTCTTAGAAAAACGGCTGAATAAATTCGGGAATTAGTAGACAAGTCGACGTCTGCTTTTGTCTATTTCGTCGACAGAGACTAACGACGAAGCATAGACATGAGTCGAGACTCAAGAGACTGTCAACGACATGTCCGCCTGGCATTAAATGTAAGTAAGTAAACATGGGTTTTGAAGAGGTTTGTGTTTTGCTTACTTTCTAAAAGTGCACTTGGTGACACGCGGAAAGACGTAGACCATGTGATCATAGCGTGATTCCTGGTCTTGATCATCGAATGTGAGAACATTGAGACCGTAGGACATGAAGTCGCCTTTGAAGAACCAATCCATGACGAACATTTGGAAGATGATGTTGATGAAGCACAACACTTCACAGAACCAATAGCGGAACGCGTACATGTTGTGTTGCTGAAACAAAGATTTAAAAAAATCATCAGGTTAATGTTTGATTACTGCGATTACGATTGTAGCTTCCACTTGTTTTCCCATTCATATCAGGTCATTAAAAAATGTTGCGCATTTCAGTACTTACATTCAAGTGTTTAATCAAGTAATCAATGAGAATGGACTTTTTGAGTTGTTTCTCTTCTTCAGTCCTGAGGCCAATGTTGAGTCCGCAAACGATAGTTTTCATCAATCCGTGCTCCCAGCATTCCCAGAGCCATTTGGGGAAATAGCACATGAGTGCTTGGAAGAATAACACGAAACACACCCATTGGTAGTAAGTGTAGTGTTTCTGAGCTTTCGGATCATCGTAATTGTTATCCACACCAGGATGAGCCACGCTGCCGGCAGGTCTCAAGAATGCGTCTGAAATTTTGTAAAAAAAAGTAGAATCAAAATTTTAGCATTGCTTGCAATCAAAGAAATAGTTCACTTCATTATAAGAATTCCCATGAGATTGCATGCGACTCAATTTCTTTGGAATTTTGGGGTATTCGAACAAACTCAAAAGTCTCAAGTCTCAACATGCGCGTTGTTATCACCCGAGAATTCTGAGAGCGGGGTAAAAACCGTTGCTCGTTAGCACAAAACACGCTCTTCTGTCTGGCTTATTCACCCGGGTTTCGGCATTATAAACATTCCGACCGTGCAGGCCTTCTGACTGTGCATTTTCCACCCTTGAGAAGGGTGCGGATTGCGTCATGTTGCGGCTTTCACGGATTCTTTCTTTCTGATCCGGGCAACTCTCAACGGTGTTTTTGTCGTTATCCGTTTAAAGGAATTCGTTATCTTTCCAGGTCTAGTTTAACGATTAACAAAAAAAGTCTCTAACAAAAACAAAATGGGCCATTGTATTTCAAAAAATCTTACCAGGCATTGTGAAAGTCGTCATAATCCAACAATAAGTATTGACCACATGTTGCGGCACACCTTCAACAATGCATCGAATGGGTTGTCCTACGAATTGCGTCCATGTAATAATCATGGAGAAAGTAATGAGGAGCACTGTCGTGAAAGTACAATGAATCCGAAAAATCGGATTGTCGATGATGATTTCCTGGCGCTTGAAGTAATCCTTCAAGCCTGACAGTAAATTATACATGGTGAAAACTTGTTCAAGTCAATGCACTCTGTTGTTTAAAAAAACGAAAACTGTCTTCTTAGACGGGCAGAGATGACTACAAACTCGACCCGATTTTCTTATCAGTCCTCCTGCTGACAAACACTCAAGTCTGGGCAAAGAAGCAACAATGCACCAGGAATCGGTTTCTGTATTTCCCTTGCGTCAAAGTTTTTTGAACCGAGATAAAAATTTTTTGGCACACTAGCGGTAAACCACGTAAAACAAAAACGGGTGTCAAAAAATGTCAGTCTTATTCCTCCTCGTTCGGAACAACATAAAAAAAAAATCAAAAAATGCACTGGAGAACACAAAAGGCTTAAAGGAGATTCATGTATACAGCTGGATTAGCTAAAATGTATAGAGATTCAGCTAAAATCCCAATTCCAATCGCGAGATTTGTGAATAACTCGTCTCTCGTCGCCTTTTGCTACTAACTGCAAAGCCTCCTGCTCTGTCCTCCTTCATTGTAACAAGGAAGATTCAACATTCAACCCCTGTCACAGGATTCTAAAGCCACATCTCCAAAGGGAAGAATATCAAAATACGGGGTTTCGATTTGCCCTCGTCCATTCCTGTCTCCTGCGTACCAAAATCCCTCTCCCAGTCCATCAAAAAACCACGAAACATAACCTATTTTCCCTTAGTTTTACGAGGAAAACATGCCATTTATGAGCTACTTACGAATGTCCAATCGCACAGTCCAGGAAAGTAATTAACAGCGTCCAATTAACAGGTCATTAAGGTCATTTTTCATACCTATTTTTGCATGAGAGATAAGTGAGCAAGTCATTTGCTAAGAGGAGCAGCGTCGTGAACCCTAATTCCAAAGACTGATCGACGTTGTCAGATCACCACGTTAGAACTCGGTAACTTACACCCCGAAAGTCATTGGATGCACCACCCCTCGCTCAAAATGCAGTTGGAGAGGGTTGTCTTTGTCTCGTCTCATCTCCAAGCTTGTGTCTCATTCCCGTTTTCTCTCAATGTGCAAGGGCTTTTTCTTACCCGTACAATCATCTTCATGTATGTCTTTTTCTTCAAGTAACTTGGTGGTGGTGGGAGTTCTGGCTTGAAAGCTGACCCAAGCCAAGGCATTTGTTGCGTTTGCTTTTTGGTTTCCTTCTTAGCACGTCAAGGCAGGTCATTTTCATATATTCCTGAGAAAGTTGTTCCTCTCTCCCCCCAAAAACAAAGAATTCTTTCATTCCCCTTCTCTCAATCCCTGCAAGAAACAGCCAAGGAAACTTATTTTGTCTGTAATTCCTTCAAAGGAAACGTTTCTGAAGGGCATGGTTCTTGTTCCATGGTCCAGAGGATTTACGGAGAAGGGTTTTAAGTCAAACTTTTGACTAAAATTAAAGATCTCAGAAATAGAATCCCTTTGTTGACTTTTCCAAACATGAGTCCTTAGCATGATGGAATTCCTATCAGAACACACACACACACACATGACTCATGTCAATAACACACGAGGTCGATGGATGATGGGTTGATGGGATGGAACGGACCAACTTCTCACAACAAGAATGCGTCAAAAGTCAAAGATGTGGACATGGACAAAGTCTATAGTTGTTCCTGGATTGCATGACGATGACGTGAAGCATTTTGGAAGCCCCAAGAATCTATATTACACATCATATGGGATTCTTGGAACGGAGATATCATAAATGGACTCCAAGGTACTATGAAATAGCGTACTTTTTACTGTAGATGAGAAGTTGACCTTTACTTTTGTTTCGTCTTCCTTGTATGGTTTGGTTGCGCATAAGGCGGATTTGTTAAGTTGTAACTGGAACGCTAAAAAAACATTAACATGGACGGACGACGCAATTGGGAAAGATTTTGGGGCAAACGTCGTCGTCCGTGAGAGAAAAGAGATTTTAGTAGTCCGAGCCGAGTTTTGATCACCTAATTGAGCCATTAAAGTATCCAAGTACACGCCGCGACGAATGTCTCGTCTCGACGACTGATGAGCATATTAAGAGAGTGTGTGTGAGGAAAAAAAAAGAAGAAAAACGCTGCTCTTTTGGTGCTGCTGGATGAACTGTTAACTGGAGAAGTCAGGTCTCTCTCGTGACTTTCCACATGAGCGTGAGATGCTTCGTAATCAGGATGCCACCTCGACGTTTATCTATAAATATGAATTGAGATGGATGACACTATACATTCTGAATGGGTAAAGAACCTCCGTTCGCTACTTGAACAAGACTCTTCTTTGTAGATAATGAATTGAATGGAAAAGGTGTGAAACAACTGCGACGTCTTGTCGATAAGTTTTATAGGAGCGTTATGAAAAATACACAAAGTGCTCATCATCATCCACCACCCAGACACAAAAAAAACAACTCACAATGACACATGCGGACAGACGCACATGCAGACTTTTTGTGGCTAGAGTACATCGTTCCATTTCTTATATCGTAATAGCGTATTTATTCTGTCTGATCATCGTTACATAATAATGGAGAACTGAGTTTTACTTTGTTCTGGCACATTCCAGCTTAACGATGGACACGCTTCTTAAATGAACTAATCATTACAAACGTTACATTCCCGATTTTTATACAAATGCCACTTGAATGAAAGGACTACGTAATGAGGAAAAGGGATTATGTCGTCACACGTCACAAGACACAAATTGAGTGTCGTTAAGATTTTTGTAAAAAGCGTCACATCACATCCTTCCAGAAGGGTTGACATTTTTGAAAGTCAATGCGGACAGACGCACATGCAGACTTTTTGTGGCTAGAGTACATCGTTCCATTTCTTATATCGTAATAGCGTATTTATTCTGCTGATCATCGTTACATAATAATAATGGAGAACTGAGTTTTATTTTGTTCTGGCACCTTCCAGCTTAACGATGGACACGCTTCTTAAGTGAACTAATCATTACAAACGTTACATTCCCGATTTTTATACAAATGCCACTTGAATGAAAGGACTACATAATGAGGAAAAGGGATTATGTCGTCACACGTCACAAGACACAAATTGAGTGTCGTTAAGATTTTTGTAAAAAGCGTCACATCACATCCTTCCAGAAGGGTTGACATTTTTGAAAGTCATGTCAGGTGCGCATTACGGAAGGTTTTTAGGATTGTAACGTCCATGTAGTCGTAAACAATAAACAGTAAAGTGTCTAAAATTAGTTGGCTTTAAATATAAATGTTAAAAAAATGTTTTTTTGCACGTTCCTGCCTCACCGTGCAGTTTTTGGACTATTGCGTAACGAAGCTACAATTTGTCCATGGACACGTTTTTCAAATGGGAACATAATTTTTGAAATGACTGTTTTGCATTAGGGAAAACTTTTACGCGCAATTTTTTTTCCAGAATGGCAATGGCAGGCAGTTGCTCCGTCATTAAAATCTCTGGAATGGAGTCATAAAACGAGGGGCGTCTGAAGATTTTCAAGGGTGGCTTCACGGAAAATTCTACCTGGAGTGTGCAAGTGAAGAGGAAATGAAATCCCACGTCGTCGTTTGTTTTACATGAGAATAGTTTAGGACGACATGGTGGAGGATAATAGACTGCATTGCTTTTTTTGTGTGAATGGATTTGTTGGTTTGGTTTTGTACATTAGAACAAGAAAATGAAAAGGTGCATTTGGACTTGAGGTGGAGTTTGAAGTTTTAGTCCATGTCTTAAGAGGATGATAATTCACTGTCATTTGGGAAGAAGGAGTAATCCATCCTGAGACACTTGATGAGACGGTGTCTTCGGTCAGCTTGGGCGACAGGCGACACTTGTGGGTCTACCTGTTTGTCCACATGTCTTGGCGAGAAAGAACAACAGTCCTCCAGGGCATATAAAAGGTCTTTTGGTGTAGAATGCATAGATATATACAAACACGCTCCTTCCCTTATTTCTTGTTGATATTGTCCTTTGAAATGAGACCAAGTGTCCTTCCGTCTGAATGAATTGACTTTGCGGATTCCTGCCCCGTGTTCCTATGTAATCCTGCATGAATGACTCTGTTGAAGACATAGACTTTGAAGATACAAGATGCGTCCCCGGTTCAAAATGAGACGAAAGACAACTCACGACAACAGATAGAAAGAACATATTCAAAGCTTTAGCAGCATGTTGTTGGTTGTTACCTTGTTACAGTACAAAAGGCTAAAGGGTCATCATCATGAGATAGATGAGAGACGAAAAAGCTGCACAGTCCGTTTTACCATTTGATGTCTGCTGTACTTGCTGATGTCTAGAGTCAACAGTAAACCTTATGCTTTGACAAAATGACGACGACTACTTCTGACGATTTTTGCTTAATCAAGCTTCCTTGAGGAGATTAGTGGCTGCTTTATTGACCCATTTAGACAAGCAAAGAAAAATTGCTTCATTTTTCACTTGACAGTTTGTCAGTTGTCACGTCATGTGACGTGATTCCACACGTTCCGGATCAAATGTCTGTATTCAATGGACATTCGACAAATAGCGATTAGAAAATGAAGTGAAGGCATTTTATTTATTAGCTTCCTCACATTAGCATTGAGCAATCCTATGATTAGTTTGATTAGTTGCTTCTTCAATGAACGAACTATGCGGACGTGATGCAAATAATCAGTAGTCAGCAGTAGCTCCTTCCTCATACATCCAAGATCCAACCCATGTTTATATGCAGTCTTAATCGAACGTGACGGGGATCGGCGAAGGCAGTGGTTTTGCAGCATCCAAGAATTGGTTCAGGTTTCGACTTTGAAAAAGTCAGTCGACTTGAGAACAAAATGCAATCCAAGGTCCACTAAACATCAATTCATATGAAATTAGTCTCGCGCAAGCGAATTTTGCTAACACAAAAAGGCTTTATACGTGATAGCAGCAAAATAAATGCTCCTGGAAAAACTTGCCTGGAGCAGGAGAGTCTGGGCTTTTAGCAACTTTATGTTTATGACCTGTCCAGAACCAGAAGTCATGGCCCATGTGAAAATGTGAATACTGAATTCACTAGTAGTTGACCTTCAGCAAACATTTTTTGGTGTGTCCAGTTAAACAGGCTTTTAGCAACTTTATATTTATGACCTGTCCAGAACCAGAAGTCATGGCCCATGTGAAAATGTGAATACTGAATTCACTAGTAGTTGACCTTCAGCAAACATTTTTTGGTGTGTCCAGTTAAACCAACCATTGAGCACATTTGACTCGAGTGCAAAAATTGAAGAGGAACCATGGAACCATGCCACGTAGCCATGGATTATGCTTTCTTCTCTATACTTGTCCGAACACCCACGAATATAGATTCATAAAGGCGTCGGACCGAACCGGACTTGTTATCTATCTTGGTCTCATCTTGTGATTCTCTACACATGGAAACAAGGAGCAACATACAATTTCACCTTTGTGCTCCTCTATACTTGCTCCTTTGGCTTCGTCCATGTGTCATTGTCTGCCTAGCACATGTACACATTAATGCATATGCAAATGGACAAAAAGCTCATCTTCTGCACAAGTACAAACATCATCACATCACCCAAATGTACTTTGAAACGTGCTCAAAGCCCAACCTTCATGTTTGAGTCGGTCGTTTCAATTCGTCTTTCTCACCTACTCAAAACCCATTAAGATGTGAGACCTACCAAATTAACAGATGAATGTTTTCGCACTCACTGAAAAATACCAGCATAAACCAACCAAATCATTTAAAAAAACATTTCATATTTACTATTATTTTCTACCAACGATATTTTTTACCTGCCATTTGAACAAACAGAGCCATTAATTTTATTGCCGTCGCGATCACACCGGTGTCGTATTGTTCCCCTCCTTAAAATTATTCATGATTGTGCTTTTCATCCGGTCCTGAACATGAGCTCATGATACTAAAAACTTTGAAGTGAACTAATCACTTTGCAATTTTTGATGACTAGCTCACCTTGCAGTCAACAAGGGAATTTTCGCAACAACAAAACCTTTGTTCCAGACATGAAGACGTATTACTTTTCACATTTTGATGACTTTTTTAAAACCATGAAAAGTGTGAAGTAGCATACTTGAGGCGAGACATTCGATATTTTTTATTGTCCCGGACTCGGCAGTCTACAAAAAGTTATTGCTATAAAATTTTCCACGGTAGACCAAACAAACCGACTTTTACTTTACAGCACGAAGTTTTTGATGCTCCGTGTCATTTTATCACTTGTCGTCGTCAGCGTCGCTTTGCCGGCGAGACACAAAGACAAAGCACAACGAATTCATATTTCCTGATGTGTGTCCTAACTCCTAATGCCAAAAAAATCCGTCTGCAATTCGCAACTTTATAGGCGTCGTCGTCGTGTGTTGATCTTCAACTTGGCATTTCCTATATGACCCTAACACATTAACACTGAAAGTTGAGGAAGCAAGTTTTCATATTCCATTTTCTCCATTTTGCATGCTTGTCATTGGCTTCTGTGACCTGAGACTCGTGTGGTGTCGTGTCCCGATTGCAAGCTGTGGTTTCCAATTGTAGTAAAAACGTTTTTTATGAAAACCATGCTAAAATGTCAAAATGTGCGTGGGGAGCAGAAAAGGTGTAGCGTTGGGATTTGGGATGCAGGCTTTTTGACTTTTGCTAAACTGGAAATGAAACAAAGACGCATGGTTGCGTTTGTGTAAGGAGAAAAAATGCCTGAAGAAGCTCACGTAATCCAACTGACGGCTCTTCAAAAAAGTTTTATATCGTTTTCTCTATTTCTTGTTTGTTAGGATGCATTGCATTGAGCTTTTGTGCACTTCTTCCCTTCGACCCAGTCAAGAAAAACACAAAAGGAATATACAACATTAAATGCTCCAGGCAGAGATGATTGACTCGGCTTGCTTCTCAGATTAAATGGAATCTCCCAAACTCGGCTTTTCCTATCCCGTGACGTGACTCAAATATACTGTTCCCTATTGCGTAAAGCATTTAATGTTGTACGGAAACACAATGGAAAATGGAAACGCAGAAAACTATTCAAATATGCATCATATTGACGATGATGACGGACCGCGATGAAATGCTACATTGTAAAAATGTGTAATGCTAAATCGCTAGAAACAAGTAAAACCATGACGAAAAAGTTTCAAGTACGCTCAAAGCCTCATTAACATTCCTGCCAGGTGGACGTCCTATTAGCGTCCTTCCCAGAATCAGATGACGATGACGCTCTTCTCAAGAATGAAAGTGCAATCACAACTCATTTGCATGCAGCGGTGAGCGTGAGTCAAGCATTAACCAAGTGCCATTTCTTCTATAACTTCAAAGTCACAATTAAAATAAATTAGCAACGACACGAATCATTCGTACGTTTCTTTTCCATGTTTCCATTTCCATCTGCTTTTCTTGCCCAATAAAGGTCGTATAAATAGACAAAGTTAATCCATAAAACATACGGTGTATTGTCCTTGCCTGAGAGTATTTTTAGCATCACAAACCACCATAATTTTGACATTTGAAATTGAAAATTGAGACTTTTAGAAAAAAACAAAATGTAAAGAAACGGTGATAGTGATGACGCAAAAATGTCAGGCTCAGGAAATGTGTCAGTTTTGTTAGTACTTGCAAATTAGCTCATGGGCTATTAGCATTTACATCACAAAAGTGCCGTAAGAACTTGGAAAATTGCATTAAGGAAGTAGAAGATTTGGGCCGAAGAGAAAGTTTATTGNACTTGGAAAATTGCATTAAGGAAGTAGAAGATTTGGGCCGAAGAGAAAGTTTATTGTCGGGATTTAATTTAAAATGACGTTATAAAGCCAAATAGCCAATAGTACAACTCGATTTGGAAAAACGTTGGGGAAAAAGAATAACAAAAAACAACTAGAAAGCCAATTTGAACAAGCTTAAATTAGCAATAAGAGCAGGAAGGCAGGAAAGTTTAGGCGTTGAAACGATGTCATAGCGAAAATTTTGCATTTTATTTTATTTTGGCACGCTTTCAATCAAAAATGGACAGGTGCGAGAACACGGCAGGCAAGTAAATGACGGATTTATCGCGTTCCTCGTGACATGGCATTTTGAACTTTGTCGTCATGATCGGATGAAGTGAGTAAAGTCACACTGTACGACAAGGAGGATTTGTCAGGAAAAATTGGGTAAAGTTCCGTTGACTCTGCCATGTTAGACATAAAAAGACTCAACAGATAAAGGGCAGACGACACAGAAAAATAGAATCGTCATTCTGTACTTTGAAGAGTCAACTTGTTGCATTATGTGGAGGAATGCACAAAGCTGAATCTCAAACACAAGTCCATTAAAGGTAGGTAAATAAAGCTGGGTTTTTATTTCAGAGAATAAAAAAGGCAGTCGAGCATTACATCCGTTTTACCTTTACGGTATATAGGGAAAATGTTTGCGAGTTCCTCTCGTGTCAACTCTTGCCTTGTGCGCTGTTCCATTCCTTTTCGCTATATGAAATAATAGCTGTTTCAAATAATGGAAGTTACGTGGTAAACTGGAAACCTGTACTTCACAGATTCACAAGTCAATGCATTTTGTACACAGAGCGTGGCTTGTGCTTGCATGCCATGCACTTTGCCTAAGCTAACAACAATGACTCTAAGTTTTTGGACCCAATTTACCTCATGTGCACATAAAAATGGTCCATTATAAATTATAATAGGTAAAGTGAGCAAAAACAAAAGAGGACATGCGATCCCATTCAATTCAGAGTGTAATACACTTGTAATAGGGTAAACTTTGTATAAAAACAAAGTGTACTGTAAACAAGAATGCAATTATATCTGAAAAGGGCGGTTTTTGTTTTGACTCGTCATTCTCCTCAGACCTGTCATTTCTGTTTTTTTAAAAGAGGAAGTGCTTATCTCATAATTTGGAAACCCGAACCTATTCTTATTGGGCTTGGAATTCATTCATTTCTTGGGAAGAAACTTTCTCACGTAGTGAAAGACACGTACGTTTATAATTTGACTTTTTGTGGTTGTTTTGGCTTTTGGGGGTGAAAAATGCAAGGGAGCATAACGGTAAAAATGTAGCCTCATACTTATGTAACATTTTAATACACAAATTGATTCTTTTAGGATGAGCTTTGAATAAAAAATGCCAAATGGACTTTTAATTCGACCTCAATGACGCAATAAATCTGTCGAAACATCATCTTTAGAACTGGAAAGAGTGTTGCAAGCACACGGAGAGACGATTCAGGGCCGAATTAATTCCATGACGAAAGGAAGATGAATTGTGGATGTGTCTGTCAACAGATACTCCACGAGCTCCACATAAGTCTCGAAAGTCAAATCCCAAAATGCTTTTCACATAGTTTAATTTTTAATCAGCTTCATGGTCAGGTCATACCATGTGTGTTTCAGATTGAAACATTATGTCATATGTGTTTTGTGCAGTGTATTGCAGCACGAGCATTCCAGGACACTGAAACTATTCAGGAATGTTCATTCCAGGCATCAGATTTCGATTGAGGATGCTGCGTACAAAAGTTTCTTATCGAACTTTTTGAAAGTTTGCCCTTTAAAGTCGTCCTCAGTCCTCACGAGTCCATTTAATGCCATCCATTGTTCAAATATGTCCAGTGCGTTTCCAACAGTGCAGGCACTAGGGCACTAAAGACCGTTTACAATATATGGAGTCAACTTACAACTTACAACTGTCAACTCCTTTTCCTAGCAAGGTCACAAGTTATGAAACCAAAAGTGATTGATGAAAGTACGAAGAACAGGCAAGGCGATACGACATTTGATGTGATGTCTATCTTGTACACAATTTTCCAAACCTGTCTTTACATTTATTTTTTCGTCTCAAGCATCTCGGTTATTTCTTTCACCTCAACTTCCCATGGACATTTCTTCACCTCGGCCGAGTGCGAGACGTGGCATTTGGAATCATTTGTGTCCATAAGTTCCCAAAGTCATAAAGTTGTACAATGGGAAAAAATAAGAGTTTTACAAGTGCAGCGTATTATGAGCATTATGGTTTTTTATGAATCATGTCAATGAGCTCGGAGTAAACTCAGCAAGACAATGTGAAGGTGGAGTCTTCTTCCAGTCAAGACATAATACGTGTACTCGAGTTGCGATAAGCCTCAATATAATGACACAGTCTTAGTCTCTCATCTCTCATGCAATGCTATTCCAAGTGAAAAAATTGCAGACTCCAGCCTTGTTTACGGCTCCACATAAAAATTAACACTCTATTACATCCATTACACAATTACCTTCCAAAAAGGTAACATTAGCATATTTCCAAGCCCTCTGTGACTTGTAGAGAAAGGCTACTTTAGCATAATCTGCTTCATGGAGTCGATGACGAGTGCCAAATCGGGGAGTTTTGATGCACGAAAACAAAAAGGAGGACACACAACTCACATGATAGGAAGAAGAAGACACAAAATACATAACCGTGACTAAATAATCCAGACGTCTTAATGTCTTCACTGTCTGTTTTTAACTTATGCTTTGCAATGCCACATGGAAAACCACTTGTTGCTCTTTGTACAATATGAAGTTGTGGATGTTGATGTGCTAAAAAGGTCGAAGCAAAAATTGTGCTTGAGCATATTACATGATTATCAAGAAGAATACGAGCCGATGCTACTTGATACTATTTCTGAACTCATTTCACCACGGCCGTGACAGACAGTGAAGCCAATATTCATGTGAATCAGTTCATATTACAATGCCAGAAGTTCATGGAATGACGACGAAGGCAGAAACCGTGGTGGGATGATAGGACAAACGCAACGACGACGACACTCGCTATTCAAAAATGGTCATATCTGGAATGTCTACATGAAAACAAGTAGCCAACAGTCAACAGCTAATATAATTTATGCTTCGCAATGAGACACGCCGAGATAAAAGAAGCCCTTTGAACTTAACTGTTCCTCTGAGAGTTAAATTTCAATCAAGTGGGTCATAAGAGAAAACTCTCCAGTCATGAACGCTTTGTAAATGAATTGGTATTTAATGACATTACCAAAATTAGATTCAATTGCCAACGCGGAAATCCCTACTTATCAGTCCTAGTCCTCCTAATGTACAAGTACACAATGCCTTCATTCACTACCCTATTCTATTTAAAAAAAGGGAACTCAAAAGTTAATGACGAAGGCAAAATCTTATATTAACTGTGAGAAGTCCGTTATGCAATTTTCTTTATGGTTCCAGAATGCATAATAAAGAGGTTTTTTTTGGTCATTGAAAATTTTTCCATTTTCTTCCCGTTGAGATCTCTCAATAAACTATCCACCTTTATTTGACAATTAGTAACAAGTACAATTACAATTATAAAACCGTTATTTATTTATTTATATCTTCACCTGTGTAACTCGCAAAATATCGAGAGGATTTTGAGATGTCATCCTTACAAAAAATTTAATAGTAGACGTTTTACTTTTTTACTATTACATTTTCTATACAAAGACAACTCGAGTGATTTTTTTTGTTATTTAAAACGATTTTTTATTAAACGAACACATGGATTTAACAGCAATAAGGAAATAGATTTTTCTTTCTTTTCTCGTATGTGTATGTGTAATTACTTTTCTTCGTAATTTCATAAATCTCAAGTCCCCCCTAAAAGTTGTCCTTAGTCCTTACCCTTTCTTAATATAGATGGTTCAACAATGTTTTTTATAGTCAACATCAACATGACAAACGAGACACAGATATTATATAATATATAATAATTACTATATTTAAAAACAATGTCTAACTTACTACAAACGCATTTATATTTCAAGTTTACGTTTTCATGAATCAGTCGCAGTTGTAGAATGATTTTGGTACTTTGAAGCAAAAAAGTGCGCTGGAATTCCACAGTTTGGTCCACATAAATATTTATAAAGTTCGATTAGTATTTAGTATTCACGCCAGTTTTAACTTTAGAATGATTTTGGTACTTTGAAGCAAAAAAGTGCGCTGGAATTCCACAGTTTGGTCCACATAAATATTTATAAAGTTCGATTAGTATTTAGTATTCACGCCAGTTTTAACTGTGCTTTATTTTTGGCTGGAATGGCCGTTCAATGACCTTTGACCATGGACAAAAAATACTAAGATTATGCAACAAACATCATCATCTACTCATCAATTATCGCAAAAATGGTCTGTTACCATGTTATATTCCTTTACGTATATAACGTACTTTCGTAAAAAGGCAAAAATCTCTCATCTCATCATGTCTTGTCAAAAAATGTCACAGATACAAAAAAAACGCTTCTTTCTTTTACGTAAGTAATTGGGCTTAAAATGCGGATGATGCAGAGCAAAAATCTCGACGAGTTTCCTGGCTCTCATTACAAAAATGTGATCGTGATACGCAAGACATGGAAGCTTTCCACTCATTTGCTCATTAAAAATTATCCATTCAACCTCACACAAGATTATCCGTTCTGGAAAATGCGTTATTATAGGTATTTATTTCCTTATTCATAATTCATATGCTACAAATATGAAACACGTTTTAACGGCTGTTTGCTCATGGCAGATTGCACTTAGGAAGGCATTTTTCGTAATGATTTGCTATATACTAAGCTGTTGATACAATAATTTAATTTCTTCTATATATCCCCGTATACTATTCTAAATTCTATTAATCCCACGACTATAGTACGTCTGTACGTCTAAACGACATGTCCTAAAGATTTCCGCAGTCAAAGTGAATCAAAAATGTCTCTAATGCTTTGTCTGAATACCAAAAAAAAAACAATTAAATTCTTATAAAAGCAAGCTGTGTTTAAGTGTTGGAAGAACCGATTTTCAAGACGATTTTTTAAATAAAAACTGGTCGTCATCATCCAGTCATGTTAGTTTTAAACTTAAGTATAAAAAATGTGTTCAAAATCGCGCGATATGCAATTCTTAATGTCAAGAAAGTCATTAAACTAAATAAGGTAAATCCTTAGCGATGCTTAGCTGAACAAAACGCCTCAACCCTAATAATTAAAGTTAGAGGCAACTTGGTATATGAATAAAAGCTTAATGAACATGCTTATTAAATTACATAATATGATACAACAACACAAAAAACAAATTCGCTCCAAGCCATTTCTCTCAGACGTATAATATCAAACAAAAACTGAATGAATTGACAGAAAAGTGAACAATGCTTAACTGCAAAAAAGTTTGGACAAAAAAAGCTAAATATATTATTATGAAATTATGTATTCCAGTTTGTTTCGTTTATGATTTGGCGAGCTGCAAGAACTTTGAAGCATGCATTTTTCCGTAAGCTGTGATTTTATATATAATATTTTGCGCATAAAGGAGAAGATTGATATTAATTTCTCATCTCACAATTTTTTAATGGTAGGATACTTATTAAACCGTGTCTCGGCCTTCAAGTCTCCGAACCAAATCTTGAATTAATTCACGGTAGATGAGAGGATCCATGTTCTTTCCGAGTTGGTAGAGCACAAACCAGTCTCCGACTTGGCACTTTTGGGCAATAGTGTCAATCTGATTGGGGTCCGACAAACGGGACTTGGCTCGCAAAAGGTACATGCGAATATTGGGTACCATCACTGTCGCCAGTCGGTACAACAAAGCGACACCGGAAATGACAGCTACCACGATGAACCAAAACCTAAAAGAAAAACATGATTTGGCGATTTTTAGCATATAATTTTAACTACTACTTTGAAAAGTCGTTGCAGTTCAATGTTCAAGTGAGCTCCCTGTTTTCCTTCTCACTTGACATTTACAGTTGGCGTCTTATGAGTGGTAAACTTTAATAAAGCGAATCATGCTGAGACGAGATTTTTTTTCCTTCACTGCCTGACGTGCCTGAGGGATCGAAGGGTGATTCTTATTGCTTATGCGATCGTTCCCATCGTGAAATCATAACAAGATGTTTGTGTGTGCCAAAAACAGACCCATGTACTTTGCAATCTTGCAATGTGCACAAACAGTGAAGCCGAATTTATATTTACAAAGGGAACGCCGTCTATGAGTCTCTACTTAAATTCAAGACGTGCAAATATCCTCAAGTTCCATGGTTTTATCGTTTGCGAAAAGCAATATTGTACTAACATTAACAACTGCAAAAAATGAGTCTATACGGTAGTTATAACTCGTATAAAATCTCCTTAATAGCGACAAAAACACAAAACCAAGTATAAAACTGTTGACATCAATTTCAGTTGCGAGTTACGACTCATCAAAACAAAATATCAACAACGACAACGATTCGATTATTGTTTGCTTTATGAGCATAATTCTAAAATGCGAAACGCCTAGAAATCTGAGATTGTTGTTTACGATTTACGAGATGACGAAGTTGAGAAATCCTTTGAATGCACATGCTCATGAATTTCTACGTTTTAATTTCGCAAGCAATTAAAATGGAAATGAATCAGTGAAATGAATTCTGCTGTCATAAAGTTTGGACAAATGACGTGGCCGGATATCCATTGGCCCGGGAAATAAAGCAAGGGATTTCTATTTCTACACTTTCCAGATATAATAAAAAAGGGGAAAGATTTGTATGGTGTATAGCTTACCATAAAAAGACGTAGATCTTCTCGTTGACAATGTTCAGTGGAAGAACGCAAAGTCCGTCATATGGCACGATGTTACCACCAGGACCGTATTTGTTGAAGGTGCATTTGGTGACTTTCGGGAAGACCTTGGCCATAGGATCAACTCGGTTGTATGGATCCTCTTCAGTGAACGCAAGGACTTGGCTTCCATAAGTCGTGAATTCGTAGCCGAGGAACATGTCCATGAAGAAGATTTGTCCAACAACGTTCACAAAATTCAGTATCTCGCAAAAGAAGAACCGGAACGCATAAAAGTTGTGATTTTTGATGTTGGACACAAAGTAGTCCAGAATGAGTTTCTTGCGACCGCATTTGTTATCTTCATCAACAATTGGGCAGTTGAGGTCCATGACCAACATTTTGACCCTTCCACCTTCCCATGTTTTCCATAGGTAACGAGGAATGTAAAACAACATGGCTTGGAAGAACAGGACGAAGCAAACCCACTGATAGTACTTGTGGTATTTGACCGAATCGGTTTTACTTGTCAGACCGCTAACACCCGGATGTGGGACCACAACTCCTATAACACAAATCAAACAAAAACCACATATTAGAATTATTGTTGTTTGTACGACATAACTTCGCATAACTGCGTAACATACTGCATTTTTTATAGAAAGCATGAGCACAAGACAAAGAAACTGAGAAAGAAGCGCCTGGCGACGGCGACAGACTTCTTTGCGCTTCCTAGCGACTTTCTCATGTCGATTTCTAAGAATACGCATGCTTACAAAGTGTGCAGTGTTTTACGTACCAATTTCAGATCCCAACTTGTCCGGAAGCGTGTATGTTGAATGAATCCAACAGTATGTGTCCATGATGTCTCCACCGATGCTCTGATCAACTATGCAGTCAATCGGGTCACCGATATACTGTCTGGAAGTGACCAGGAGGGAAAAAGCTACGAGAATAATGACCGTAGCTTTGTAGTGCAATCGGAACACATTATTATCGATACAAACACTATCCAACTTCAACAACGACTTCACTGATCCGAAAACATCAAACATTTTGGCCGCTTTTGTTACACCAGACGGTGCAGAAACAACTTAAGTAAAAAAAATAATAAGTTAGACGGGTTTTTGATAAGTTTTGACCAAAAATTTCGGGCACAATGAATTTGGTAGAGTCCCTAAAATCTAAACTAAAAGGTGGCAGTGCTCGCCAAACCCGGCTCGGGACTTGCTGACGTTCAAATGCTTAATGAAAATTAGGTTAACGGATTTTAATCTGGATAATTACAGCGAGAGCGAGAACCGAGAGGCTATCGTGACTTTAGTTAGCTGCTATGGACTGATGCAAAGACCGTCTGCAGAGCATTTAACATAGAGAATGAACCCAGAGAACGCATTCTGTACTATGTGAGGATTTCAGACTCCCTGGCCCCCTTGCCTTGTTAAGGGTTGTTCTTCAGAGCAGAGCGCAGCATTGCCAAATCACCAGCTTAAGAACTCTGAGGACTTGTCCATACTTGGTTAGGTTGGGACTCAGTACTCGGTACTCAAAGATGAGTAAAAAGCATTGAATATTGCATTGCATTCCAAAAGCCTGTCTGGTTGTTCCCCCTCCTCTGAAATGTTGGGATCAATTGTTAACTGGGTGAACACACGTGCTTTGTGACGAGTCTCTCATTTCTCCTTAACCAGATTTGACCTGGGAATTAGACGTGATGCACAGCTCCAACGACACGTCTTAAGAACCAACCACCAACTTTTAAGCAAAGGATCCCTGACCACATTTTTGGGCTTCATTCTGGCCAACCCCCATCTTGGGACGGGTCGGACTTTGATTTCTCTCTTCAAAAGGACCAGTATGAAAGATGCTGCTCACCATGCGTTTACCATCTTCTTGACCACATTTTAAACATTACGTCAGACGAGAGAGAGAGTGCCTAGCCCTAGCCATATGCCTCGATTCCTTCGTGCTCCACGCTGGAATTTCACCCTACCTCTCCTCATCATCCAGAGATCATCTCATTCAGCCTCATGCCTTGTCCAGAGAGACGCTTAGACTCAAATCACACCCCAAAGCCTGGTCCAGACGATGCAGAGGCCCTTCAAAGCTCAAAATCCCTGTATTACCATATTACCACCTTTATTCTCCTCTTCCTCATCTTCACACACTCGGAATGTCCATCTCCTTGACTAAAGTAACAAAGACGAAAGGAGACGAAGACACGC
>JABASF010000522.1:0-39284 GCA_019776145.1 Harlomillsia oculata
AATATCAAAATGGAAGGTCAGTTTCAACAAGTCACAACTTCAAGACAGGATTTCAAGCAGGTTAACAAAGGAGAGCGGTTTGAAGTCCGTCGACACGAGGACAATTTAAAAATGGATGGAGTGTTTCAATCAACAACGACAAATGTCGACGAGTATCAAAAAGTCGTCGGAGAGCGAGCAGTTGTTCAAAGAGCTCAGGACAATTTACGAACCGAAGGTTAGCTTATATACTATAAATATGCAACTTGTTTTTCTGGATAACGGTTGACAATAATTAGTATTTTTTGGCATCTTAGGCGAATTTTATCAACGTCCCAAAGAAATTGCCCCATTGAAAGGTGACCGTGCTACAATAAAAAAACCACAGGACAACCTTTCACCAGAAGGGAAGTTTTATGAACGTCCTGTAGAACAAGCTGTTTTAAAAGGTGATCGCTACGATGCCAAGAAGCCAGTGGACAATCTAAAGCCCGAAGGTGTCTTTTACCAGAAACCTAAGGAAGTAGCCCCCTTAAAAGGTGATCGGTCACCGGTGAAGAAGCCAACTGATAATTTAAAACCGGAGGGACAATTTTATCAGAAACCAAAAGATGTGGCTCCAATTAAAGGAGATCGGTCTCCAGTGAAAAAGCCCGTAGATAATCTTCAAACGGAGGGTCAGTTCTACCAAAGACCAATACAAGAAGCCCCGCATGGCTTGAGAGCCAAACCTATTCGTCATGAAGACAATTTGCATATGGAAGGTCAGTTCTACGAACGACCTGAACAAATTGTCCCACTAAAAGGGGACAGGTATGAGGCCAAAAAACCCTCTGACAATTTAAAGCCAGAAGGTGAGTTTTACAAAAAACCCAAGGACTTGGCTCCTTTGAAAGGCGACAGAGCACAAGTTAAAAAACCTGACGATAACCTCCGGCAAGAAGGTGAATTTTACGGGAAGCCGAAACAAGTCGCGCCACAAGGTGTGCGTGCTACTGCTGTCAAGCATGAAGATAACTTACACATGGAAGGTAACTTGTTGCATTCGTAATAGTTTACCTCCATTACATTGTGATTCTTATCAACTAATGCTTTAATTAATTTTAAATAGGACAATTTTATCAACGACCAGAGCAAATTGTTCCAGCAAAAGGAGATCGATATGATGCTAAAAAGCCAGCAGACAACTTAAAGTCAGAAGGACAGTTCTACGAAAAGCCCAAAGAGATTATTCCCCGTGGAGAGCGCGTCAAACCTGTGAAACATGATGACAACTTGTACCCAGAAGGTCAGTTTTACCAAAGGCCTCAAGAAAGCGTGCCCATGAAAGGAGATCGGTATGACGCTAAGAAACCTGAAGATAATTTGAAACCTGAGGGTCAGTTTTATGAAAAGCCAAAGCAGGAAGTGCCAGTTGGACAACGTGCACAGCCGGTAAAGCACGATGACAATCTGCATCCTGAAGGAGCATTCTACCAACGTCCTGTGGAGAAAGTTCCCGTAAAAGGTGAACGATATGATGCAAAGAAACCGACCGACAATTTGAAAATGGAAGGACAATTCTACAAGAAACCAGTTGAACAACTTTCACCTGGTGAAAGAGCCAAACCTATCCGGCATGATGATAATTTGTACATGGAAGGAGAATTTTATCAACGAACTACAGAGACTATGGCAATGAAAGGTGACCGGTATGAAGCGAAAAAACCTGCGGACAATCTTAAGCCAGAAGGCCAATTTTACGAGCGGCCTAAAGAGATAACTCCTTTGAAAGGAGACAGAGCAGACATACGGAAACCTGAAGATAATTTAAAAATGGAAGGAGCTTTCCATCAAAGACCAAAGGAACACGTTACTCCAGGTGAAAGAGCCAAACCGGTGCGCCACAGTGACAATTTACATCCAGAGGGAAAGTTTTATGAGCGACCAGTAGAGCAAGTGCCATTGAAAGGAGACAGATACGATGCTAAGAAGCCGACTGACAACCTTCGTCCCGAGGGAAAGTTTTATGAAAAGCCTAAAGAACAAGTTATAGTTGGAGAAAGAGCAAAGGCAGTAAGGCATGAAGACAATTTGTATATGGAAGGTCAGTTTTATGAACGACACACTGAGGAAGTGCATTTGAAAGGAGAAAGGTATGACGCCAAGAAGCCAATGGATAATTTGAAACCCGAGGGCAAGTTCTATGAAAAACCTAAGGAAGAAGCCCCACATGGGCAAAAAGCTCAGCCAATTCGGCATGAAGACAATTTGTTCCCTGAAGGGGAATTCTACAAAAGACCTGAAGAAACTGTCCATACGAAGGGCGACCGATACGATGCGAAGAAACCGGCAGACAATTTAAAACCCGAGGGTCAATTTTATGAAAAGCCGAAGGAGATGGTACCTCTGAAGGGAGACCGAGCTCAGGTAAAGAAACCGGAAGACCACTTGAAAATGGAGGGTCAGTTTTACCAAAAACCAGTAGAACAGATTCCAGTAGGCGAAAAGGATACCTCTGAAGGGAGACCGAGCTCAGGTAAAGAAACCGGAAGACCACTTGAAAATGGAGGGTCAGTTTTACCAAAAACCAGTAGAACAGATTCCTGTAGGTGAAAAGGCGAGACCCATTAGACAGCAGGACAATTTGCATCCAGAAGGAAAATTCTATGAGCGTCCGGTTGAGGAAGTGCACCTCAAAGGTGACAGATACGACGCCAAGATACCAGTCGACAATTTGAAACCCGAAGGGCAGTTCTACGAAAAACCAAGAGAAGAAGCTCCACATGGGGTGAAAGCTCAACCAATCCGACATAATGACAATTTGTATCCTGAAGGAGAGTTCTACAAACGTCCCGAAGCGACGGTTCAGATGAAAGGTGACCGGTACGACGCTAAAAAGCCGGCGGACAACCTAAAACCAGAGGGCCAATTCTACGAAAAACCGAAGGAAACAGTCCCATTGAAAGGTGATCGAGCTGAAATCAAGAAACCTGAAGACCATCTTAAAATGGAAGGTAAATTCTATTCAAAAATAGTCGAAGAGGCACCAGTAGGAGAAAAGGCAAGGGCGATACGACATGAAGACAATCTTCATCCAGAAGGCCAGTTTTATCAGCGTCCTGTAGAAGAAGTCCATCTGAAAGGTGACAGGTACGACGCAAAGAAACCTGTTGACAATCTTCGATCTGAAGGTCAATTCTATGAAAAACCACGAGAAGATGCTCCACTGAAAGGCGACCGGGCACCGTTGAAGAAACCAACTGACAACTTGAAAATGGAAGGTCAGTTTTACCAAAGGCCAGAGGAAGAAATTCCTGTAGGTGAAAAAGCGAGACCCATCAGACAACAGGACAATTTACATCCAGAAGGCAAATTCTACGAACGTCCAGTTGAAACTGTGCATCTGAAGGGTGACAGGTACGATGCCAAAAGACCGACTGACAATTTAAAAAGTGAAGGTCAATTTTATGAAAAACCTCGTGAAGATGCCCCAATTTCGGAAAGGGTCAAGCCAATCAAGCATGCGGATAACTTGCATCCTGAAGGCACATTTTATCAAAGACCAACAGAGGAAGTTCATCTCAAAGGTGACCGATACGATGCAAAACGTCCAGAAGACAATCTCAAACCTGAAGGGAAATTCTATGAGAGACCCGTCGAAGAAATCCCCAGATGTGAAAAAGTGAAGCCTGTTCGTCATGAAGATAATTTACATCCTGAAGGTAAATTTTATGAAAGACCAGCCCAGGAAGTCCACTTGAAGGGAGACCGGTATGATGCGAAAAAACCAACAGACAACCTGAAACCTGAAGGGGAATTCTATCAAAAACCAACAGTGGAAGCTCCCTTGAAAGGCGACAGAGCTGTAATCAAAAAACCGGACGACAATTTGAAAATGGAGGGTCAATTTTATCAGAAACCTGTAGAAGACATTCCGAGAGGGGAACGAGTTCAACCGATTCGTAAAGAGGACAATTTACATCCAGAAGGTATAATTAATCAATGTTAAGCATTTTATTTAAATTGACACTTCATCTACTTACAAAGCCTTTTTGCATTTCTTCCAACACTTCAGGTGAATTTTACCAGCGTCCTGAAGAATCCGTCCCTCTTAAAGGCGACAGGTTTGAAATGCAGAAACCAATTGACAACCTACGACCAGAAGGAACATTTTATGAAAAGCCAAAGCAATCTGCACCATTAAAAGGCGAACGAGCTCCGTTGATTAAACATGAAGACAATCTCCGCATGGAAGGTATTATTTTGTGGGCTTGATTGATTGATAACCAGCGAATTAATTAAAGATTACTATTGCACGGCTGTTTTTGACACGATTATTTATTTAAACTCGTTTATTAAAAAAATCATTTTTGGTCACACTGCACTCCATTTTGCTTCCCATTTTCATTGCTGCATGAAAATGAAAATGCGCTATGATAATTATTTTGCATTCCCCACCGTATGTGAAGATTACTAGGCTTTGGTTTTGGTTTGATTGGTGGATTTGGTTTAATTACTTGCACAATACATTGAATACGACCGCTTTCTGTAAAAAAACGTAAGCTATTCTAAATTGTCATTTGCTTAAAAATTGATGATAGCTTTATAAAAACGTACTATGGTTTTCGTAGGACAATTTTATGAGAAAATCAAAGAAGAAGCTCATCTTCGAGGTGAGAGAGCTGAGAAAGTTGTTCGTGAAGATCAATTGCGAATGGAAGGCACCTTTCAGCAACAGACGACTGCCAAAGAGGATTTCATTGAATTTAGGAAAGGTGAAAGAGCAGAAATTGTTCGTCATCAAGATCATCTCACTACCGAAGGTCGATTTCATGGGACAACTTCGAACCAAGAGGAATTCCGTGAACACATTCGCGGAGAAAGGGCAGAGATTCGTAAACATGAAGATCAATTAAAAATAGAAGGTCGTTTTGATTCCACCACAAGCTCTAGTGAAGATTATCGTATTTGCAATGGCGAGAGGGCAAAGGCCATTCGTCATGAAGATAATCTTTATCCTGAAGGTGAATTTTATAAAAGACCTGAAGGGGATGCTCCACTGAAAGGTGAAAGATACATGGCAAAGAAGCCAGAAGACAATTTAAAACCCGAAGGCCAATTTTATCAAAAACCAAAGGACGACATTCCAATTGGTGAACGAGCTCGGCCTGTTAAACATGAAGATAACTTACATCCTGAAGGACAGTTTTATGAACGTCCTGTCCAAACAGTGCCGTTGAAAGGTGACAGATTTGACGCCAAGAAACCAACTGATAATCTCAAACCGGAAGGAGACTTTTATCGGAAGCCACAGGAAGGACCTGCTGTCGGTGAAAAAGCTACACCCATCAAACATTCTGATAATTTGCGTCCCGAAGGTGAATTTTACAAGCGTCCCGTGGATTCCGTTCCTCTTAAAGGAGATCGATTCGACGCCAAAAAACCTGCCGATAATTTAAAATCCGAAGGTGACTTTTACCAAAAGCCTGTGGAAACTGCTCCTATGAAAGGTGACCGAGCTACAATTAAAAAACCAGAAGACAATTTAAAAATGGAAGGTACATTTTACAAAAAACCAACCGAAGAAGTGGTTGTTGGAGAACGAGCAAAACCCATCAGACACGATGATAATTTGCATCCTGAAGGTATCAAATCTAATGGTGAAAGTAGCTTTAAACACCAGTTGAAAAATACTAAAATAAAATTTTAAAATTGTTCTTTATCACAGGGAAATTTTATGAACGACCTGAGCAAACTGTCCCAATCAAAGGTGATCGTTTCGATGCTAAGAAACCGACCGATAATTTAAAACCAGAGGGTGACTTTTACCGGAAACCAGTTGAGCATGTGCCAAATGGAGAAAGAGCAAAACCCATTAAGCATGAAGATAATTTACATCCAGAAGGTAAATTAAGTGTAATTAGAGACAACACAGCAAATTAGCAATTCTGTAATTGACTTACCATTAAGTTGTGAAATAAACGTTGACCTTTTATAGGTGAATTTTACAAGCGTCCCGTGCAAACGGCATCTGTGAAAGGAGATCGATACGAAGCGAAGAAGCCCATAGACAATTTGAAACCCGAAGGAAAATTCGAGGGAAAGCCAGAAGAGGTAGCACCATTGAAGGGCGACAGAGCAACCATTAAGCGACCCGAAGACAATTTGAAAGTGGAAGGTAGAATAAAAAAGACATTTTAAAATATTTTAAATAAAATATGAATGAAAAATCAATGAGGAGAAGATATTAAAATATGAATTTACTGCTTTCTCCAGGAGAGTTTTACGAAAGGACTCGAACAGAAGCTCATCTTCGTGGAGAAAGAGCGGAGAAAGTGATTCACGAAGATCAACTTCATATGGAAGGTGTATTTAGGGACGAAACGACGGCACGCCAAGATTTCCGTCAGTTCCAACGTGGAGAACGTGCAGAAGTCGTTAAACATGAAGACCACCTGGTTACAGAAGGAAAATTTTTGGGCACGTCTGTTGCTCACGACGAATTCCGGGGACACATTCGAGGTGAACGTGCTGAAGTAAGGAAGCACGAGGATCAGTTAAAAATGGATGGTAAATTTGCAACTATCACTACGTCGAGTGTGGACTACCAAATGGTCAATGGTGACAGAGTTAAACCGATCAAACATGAGGACAACCTACAACCAGAAGGTAGGGTTTGAACTTTCCACCTGTTTATTGATGCGTATTGATTAACTTTTGTAATGTCATATAATGTTCACATGTGAGTTTTTGTTGTCCTGTGCTGTGCAGGTCAATTCTACTCAAAACCGAAAGAGACAGCTCCAATAAAAGGGGATCGGTTTGAATCCAAGAAACCAGAAGACAATTTGAGACCCGAAGGAAAGTTCTACAGTCCAGACAAAACTGAAGCTCCAATGCGTGGAGAAAGAGCAGTGGTGAAAAAGCACGAAGATCAGTTGTTGTTGGAAGGTAAATTTTGCGATGAAACTGTGAATCGAACGGCGTTCCAGTCTATGGACGTGCAACAGCGCTCAACGGCTATACGCCACGAGGACAATTTGCACATGGAAGGTGAGTTTCGGACATTGAACATGTTAATAAATCGTGCAAATATGTGTGTGCGGCCTAGTGCCGCAGGGAAGTGCATTAATAAATTACCCCGGGGTACTCTGCTAGTGACACTAAAATGAATGCTCATGACTTGGTAATTGTAATAACTTGAGTTGATGTGTTGGCTCTTTTTCCAGGGAAGTTTTACGAGCGCCCCAAAGAAGAAGCTCCGTTGCGAGGTGAGCGAGCCGTATTAAAAAAGCCGGAAGACAATCTGAAACCGGAGGGAGAATTTTACCGTCCGCAAAAATCCACAGTTCCCAAGGGAGAACGAGCCGATGTCAAGAGACATGCTGACAATCTCACTATGAAAGGTAAAGCGTCTTTGAATTACCTCATGTGTGGTTTTCTACGTTGAAAACTTATGTGTGTCTTGTCAAAGGCTTAAGTACAGACTGAAATGTGTCGCCTGCACACACTGTCACCCTATGTTGTGCAAACTTTAAGCTGAGCGACTTTTGTATTTGATCTCCTTTACGGCTCAGTACATAATCCTTATAAGTTACTTGTGTGTATTGAACTTTTAGTAGTGGCGGATGGGTTTGTAACCGAATCTTTGTGACATTTTTTGTTACCTTTAGGCACTTTCTATGGGCGACCAAAGGAAGCCGCACCCTTAAAAGGAGATAGAGTCGATGTTCGGAAACCGGAGGATAATCTAAAAGTAGAAGGTGCGCTTATATTCTTTATTACACGGAAGTTATGTGTAGGGAAAGAGAAGAGAATGGGAGAAGGGGTTTCACAATAAGGTGAAAGTGAAAGCAGCAAAAGGAGTTGACTGTGTAATATGTATTGTGATGATGATCCTTTAGGTGAGTTTTACGATCGTCCTAAGGATAAAGCCCCATTGAAAGGTGATCGAGCTTCCGTGAAGAAACCAGAAGATAATCTGAGACCTGAAGGAGATTTCCCTAAGCGAGTACAGGCGGGAGTGGTTCCTCGTGGGGAGAGAGCAGATGTAAGACGGCCGACGGATAACCTGCATCCGGAGGGAGATTTCTACTCACCGAAGCGGGATGAGAGCATTCCCAAAGGAGACCGATATGATGTGAAGAAGCCTCAGGATAACTTAAAGTTAGAAGGGGTCCATCAACGAAGAGAGACGACGGCTGCGGTCACTGTGAGAGGTGAGCGAGCCGAAGTGAAAAAGCCGAAGGATAATCTGCGAATGGAAGGTCGTATCGACATCATGGAAAAGTCAACTGGAGTTATGAGAGTCGACCGAGCGGCTGCTGTGAAACATGAAGATAACCTTAAAGTTGGTCAGGGGTCGATGCAGCTGGAGACGACAAGTCGAGCTGAGCAACGCACTTCGACCGCAGTGGAAAAGCGACAGGGACAGATTCGAAAGCAGACGAGTTCGCAAATTATCCTGGGTGATGAGTCGGGTGATGCTCGCTTTGATAGGACAACCACAGCTCGTCGAACGACCGTTGAGGCTCGAAACCTGGAAAATGGTCATATGGTCACAGAGAAATCGATGGCATCTTCTGTTCGTCATAGTGCTGAGACGAGAGATTCTCAAGATCGGTCCATAGAGCAGAAAGTGCTGAGCCAAGCTATGTCTGCAAAATCAACCACGAATCAATCAATAGTTCTTAACGACGTCCAGCAGTCGAATGCTGCTCAACTTGTGTCTTCCACGGCCACTGTCACTCAAGCGTCTCAAAAGAGTCAGGCGACCAAGACACAAGTGCATGCCAATATGGCTGGTTCTAAAGAAGTTGAGGTCACTCGAGAAGTGACAGTAACCAAAAGGGCAGCTCCGGGTGGTGGTCAAATTATCACGACGACGAACACTGACGTTGGTCCAACAAGAACTCATCATTCTCACATTCAAAATACATTGCAAAACCAGCAAGCGAACTCTACTTCCTCTCAACTCACTCAGAAGCACCAGCAGCAAACCCAACACGCCAACGTAAGTAGCACAGCTATGGTGTCCAAGTCAAATACTCAGAAGCAGCAGATGGCTCACGGAAATTACATGTCAAGCACGAGCTCGTCAAATGCTCGCCAACTGACCTCGTCACTTAATCAACATCAAGAGGCGTCCAGTAGTGTAGCAATTAGCTCACACTCCACCAATCATACGTCTGCTTCTCAAACGCAGCATCAGAAAACGATTCAGGACGCAACCACACACTCTAGAGTGGTGGAAGGGGGCAATGTGAACAGCGGTGAATGGAGCAGCAGAGATGAAGCAGTGTCCAAAAATGCCTTCGCTTCCACTTTACGGAACGAAGAGCTTCGACAAGTGCAGCAACAGAATTCAACAGCAAGCTCCTCATTTCAAAATCGAGCGGATGCTTGTGACAGTGCGACCCGTCGCCTGTCAACGTCTGCGTCACGTCAAACCATGAGTAGCTGTGCTGTCCATTCCCCGCAACATTATGGTAGTAGGACAGGAACCCGATCGTCTGTCGACGAATCTCGCTATGCTTACAGCCACAATCAACAGCAACAGCTGCAACAACAACACCAGTCATCAGTCCATGGCATTTCTTCACAAAAAATGGTTCGCACAGACAATCTCTCACTCGGCTCTGGAGCTTTGGATACTCAAACTTCATCAAGAACTTATGGACATTTCCAAACAATGACTGACCGGGCAGTTCCCGTTCGTTCGTCACGCAATTCCAGCATAACACTTGGATCCTACGCGGCGGATTCTTCCAACTCATCCAGTTATCGGAAAGAATTTGCTCAACAGCGAGTTGACCCTTGTCCCGCCTCTTTACTGGAAACCCCGGGTCGAACCCCTTATATCTACCATAGACAAAATTCAGCTCAGCATCGTTTCTACATGCCTACTGTGTCAGACTAGTTGTGAAGCTGACTGTAAGTATCCAGTTCATTTTAGAAGAAGAGCCGTAAAACTCGCAAAAATCTTATTCCTGAAATCATTTCGACATCCCAATTTGTTTTTTTCCTATGTCTATTTTAATACCCGACGGATAGTCTCTAAGCCCCAGCTTCTTGTCCTCTCGTGAACAGAATCGATTTGGCACAGCAAGGATTTCTCTTTTCATTCCAATGTCCAGCATCAAAGGAGTATTCTATATAGTATTCCAAGTATTTTCCCCTACTGCAGACAGGGAAAAGTATCTTACTTAATACGAAATCTCAAATCTCAGACTTTCATACTACTACCGTCCAATCCCAAGAAAAACCTGCTGCTTTCATTCCGTAAAATAAATTTACTATGTAAGGAGATTTCTTGTTGCACACTCCGACCATGTCATCTCATCAGATCGTCTGATTGAAGAAACAAGACACTCCACTTGAATAAACATTTGATAGCCTTCTTTTCTACGAAAATCGAAATGAATCTTATCTAAGTCACTTGTCCGTCCATCCTATTGGAAAAGGCTTTTGATATCCAGTGCCTCTCCAAGCACACATAGAGAGAAACTGTGAAATATGAAATTCTAATTTTGTAGACGATGAAACTGATATCACCGTTGTGCTGTTTCTTCAGCTTTATATTTCGTTTTCAATAAAAACTTAATTACTTCTTACGTATAGTCCATTTCGTTTGCGCTGTGTATAGCACGTCACATTTGCGTAACATTATTCCCTTTATGTTATTGTATTAGGAATTATGAGGTTAATGGTACATACTTATATAGGATATAAGTAAGCATAGTAATATTATGTAAGTTGTCGAATTGCATAACTGCAATCCATTTAATCGCAATTATTAATCATAAAGATAAAAAGGAGTGGAAGTGTAGTCAACAAAGGCCCGGGTAGGATTTCGGTCCACAGTCGTTCATTTGACGCAGACTGACATCAGAGTTGTCGAATCCTCATTTCCTGTGAACAAGTGACCCGATTTAAAGCCTACTCAACTGTACATTGCTTCATGTGCCTGGGTGATTCTGCACAGATTGCACTGGAATCGGTGATCCACGTGTCCTTTGGGTTTTAAGCACTTGTAATCACTACTTTTCAAGCTGCTTTTTGTACATTTCGTACTAAACCAAACCTTTTACCTTTTCGTAGAAAATCTGTCCATGTCCATTTTATGTGGCTTGCTGAGGCAGTGTTTTTAGTTTGTTTACTCTTTAAGGGTGGAAGGTTACGTTTTACGTGTTTTAATGTTAAAATTCTCTCATGCCTCATGACTATTGCTGAGACACATGAAAGCTGGATATTTTTGGTGCTGATGTTTTCAAATGTCCCGAGTGTGATGGATACCGGGTAAAATGTAAGATACTTTTTACATTGTATAAGCAATATAGTATTATGTAATAATATTAAAAAATAAGGTATTGTTCATACGTAACAAATGTGTTAAAAGCCGTGGTTTAGTATTATATGCATGTAAAAATGTATTACAGGGTAAAATTCCCTTGTGAGAAATAATGATAAGTATTATAAAAATTATATTATAAATGTAATTGTACTTGTGTAACACACTGACAAAGATTACAAGTTTAGCAATAAATATTAGACTGATATGGTGATGCAAAATTCTGATAAGTCTGAGTCCCTGTGCTTTTGTCATATGGGTTTCATCGGGTGAAAGGAACGGAAAATGTAATTTTAGTAACCTGATGTGATTGAATTGAATTTCCTCGATTTTTGGCCTGATTTCTGATTGTGTGCCCAAGTAGAATGAAGTATCATGTGAAACGTAGCGTTCCCTTGCGTTTCGTGTCATATGAAGTTGGATCATGTTGGAAAATCATGTCTGATTCAGCCCAGTATGTCAAATGGGATTTATCCAGGAGCGAAACATAAAGGTGAAGGAAGGAACAAAGTGCATTTCTCCTATTTGTGATGATCGGTTTTGTAGGGAGGAAACAGCGTCCCACCTGCACTTCATCAAGGATCATTCGAATCGTAGCGTCGTCGCGTCGTCCTCGTCGTTCCCAATTCTCATATTGTGTCCCTTTTCCCTTTTCTCTCACTCGAATCTTTTGTTGAAAACATTCTTCTTCCTTACATTCCTTGAGCACTCTTCTGTTCATGTCATGACGGCCGATATTGCATTTCTATTGAAATTGTCGCATTACTCCCTGTGCGACATCGACCAAGCGGCTATATAGCCAAATAAAATACGGCGAATTCCTTCTATTACAATACGTACTTGAGCAGTTAACTTGTCTACTTTCTAGAGCGCATGTTATTATTCTTTATTCCTCATCTCATTCAATTTCACATCTCCGTCCTCGATTTTCCGTCGTCGCTCTCAGTTATTGTGATCAGAATTCACAGACGGACGCACACACATGACATGAGGGAAGTTAATAATGATTACTGATGAGTTTGAGTTCGTTCCCAATGTACATTTCATTACACTTACCTGCTATATTATAACTTGGGTGTACTATACGTATACTATTTACGTCGTGAAAGCACAGTTTCCGTATTTTCGAAAATCGGCAAGTTTGCGCCTACAACAAATCATTATAATCGTAATAAAAGTTCCTTATAATTATTTTGCAGGGAAGCGAAATTTCCTAATATACAAGATACAACCTTTTGTCATGAGATGACACAATAGCTTTGAAGATTCCATTCAGTCCGTGTTCCAAATTGCAACGAATTTCCCAAGTTCTGACCGGTTGTATGCATTCAGAATGAGACTTGATGAATTATAAAGGTGCACAAATGACAATAAGAAATAAACAGTGCAAACATAGACTGACTGTGCCGATTGTGCGGGAATTTGAGTTTAGAATTATTAGATTGGAAGTGCTGTAACAACGGGAAAGGGTGTTTGGTAACGAAGAGGAAAGTTAATCAACCTTGGTGCGACGATGTCACTTTACCTAAAACCTCTCTTGACACGAGTTTCGCAGCTCATGTTATCCAAAAGTGTGAATAAAAGGGGAGTAGCAGCGTTTTCCAGTTTCCAACTTGGAGAAGGGAACAGAGAACGACAGAGAAGCAAATGAAAAGTTATGACTGTGACATTCAACTGTATTAATCAAAGGGAGTTGAGGGAGTCATTACGAAATTGTTTTATCTCGAGTGCATTGAATCATATCACGACTTTTTGTGCTGGCACACAGTATAAAACGCTTGTGTTTGTATTGTTCAGCATGTTTGTTTGGATCTTGTCGTTCTCTCGCCTCGCGGCTATGCTCGTGTAGTTTTAGGAAAACTTTGTTTTATAAAGTTAGTTCATTGGATTGAGATTATAACCAAAAGCGGGAGGAGACTCAAGCTAGGAAACTAGGAATGTAAATGATTGGATGACAACGTATCAAACAAGATAATAACCATTTTTTTTAAAAAAAAGCTATAAATGTAAATAAAAACGCGTAATGAAAACTACGCATGTGATACATATATAGCACTAGACATACTCTAAAAAAATGAAAGAGTGAAGTGAACTGTGTCACACAGTTTTGAAGAGGAAATTTGGTATTTTTGTTGAGTTAGTTTGCAGTTTATTGTAGTGAAAAATCAGTATTTTATGTATGCCAAGAAGAGGAAAAGAAGATTGCTTGTCTGCCTCCATAGTGCTACACATAAGAACAAGTTGCGACATTGAGCAAGCCTTTTGAGAGAAGAGACAAGTGACAACAGGAAGGAGAGGATATGTTAGTGTCTTTTGCATGCATCCTGTTCCTGATAGCAGTTTGCATCTGCTTGAGAAGTTGTACTGTATGACTGCAAAAGCTTTTATAGGGAAGTGTCGGTGTTGTCGACAAAAGTATGTCGACTTTGTCGACCCACCTCGTCTGTGGAAACTGGGGACTCTTGAACTTTGAGTTAAGTTTTTCCACACTGCCTCAAGATTCAAGTGGTTTGTGTGAAGACAGCTGCTCTTGCGACATGATGATGTTTCTTTGGTCTTTCTCCTCGGATTTTTTTTGTGATCTAAAGATTTTTTTGCGTAGGCTTCTTCCCAAGTTTTTTAACCACATGGTTATACGAAAAGGACAATGGGAACGGTGCATGATGGAATGCTGAAATGTTATATTAAAGTGTAATATAAAATGATATGGCGCTCTCGATCATCCGTCACTGAAGACGCAGCAGTGGTTTTAATACGAAAAGGTTGTTGAGGACGACGTTAAGAAGCATTGAGAAGAAAAGATGCACCGGTGGCTTTTGACTTGGATGCTCCTGGGTGAATGTTAAGAAGCTGATTTTGAGAATAGACAAAAGCACAGACAACAGCAGGAGAAAGCAAGTGAAGCGAACAAAGGGAATCACAAAGCACTTCTGCTCATACCAATGCCAAAAGGATGAAGAAAGTCAGTCGCCGTGAAATGCTCGGGCGTGTTCCCTCCACCAAATCCTGTGAATTTCCCACCTCGCATGGAAAAGTTGAGAAAAACACCTGCGAAAATTTATTTTGCATCTGGGAGCCAAAAAAAGTAGTTGACGACGGGAGCAGAGGGAGAAGTGTGACTTCCTTAGAAAGCACTTCTAGCATAATATCCATCGAGATTTGTCGACAAGACTGAAAACTCTTCAAGAAAACTTGACTATATGTACCTACTACGCTTTGGGATTTTGGGTCCAGAAAAGTCCCTTTTCTTGCTTTCTTCTCTCTTTCACTTTATACACTCCAAATGCCACATACTCACTACTTATATTCTTTAGGTTGCTTGGCACGGTCTTCATAGTAGTCAACTGCTAAAAGGACGAACGCATGATACGATTTTCTTTTTCGTCTCTGATTCTTGTTGACGACTCGGCACTCTTTTCCGCAGTCCAAATCTTACTTTACTTATCCTGTAATCGGGCCAGTGCAACGGCAAAAACGATCCTACTTTTTTTCCAAACAGTTGCTTCTGTCGCCAAAAAGTGCAAACATTTTCGTCTATTGACTTGTTACAAGCATTTTCTGCAGTTTTTCACTTGCATTGGAGCATGATATGGTCAGAATTTTAGTCTTCTCTTGGTGTTACGTAATTTCTGTCCATTCCTTTACCGAAAATAGGCATTTTTCCCATTTAATGTTCTTTTCTCTTTAAGTAAAAGTAATGTGCTTAGATATGGTCAGAATTTTAGTCTTCTCTTGGTGTTACGTAATTTCTGTCCATTCCTTTACCGAAAATAGGCATTTTTCCCATTTAATGTTCTTTTCTCTTTTAGTAAAAGTAATGTGCTGGTTACCGGCACTGGTTAGTAAAGACAATTTTTGGATGAAAACAAGTTTATGCTTGATTGATTGTACAGAAATATGGAACGTATTGAAGATTGTGGAGAAACTGAGAAAAAAGAAGAAAAAATGCTACAGTATTGAGAAAGAAAAAAAAACTTTACGATTGACTGAGTCGATATAAGAGGAAGTTTACTGGGAAAGGTTTCACTCGGTAACCTCTCGAATGCATGAATGTGCACGTATGGATGAATTTACTCAACTGTAAGTAGGAGAAGTGAGTCCAAATCGGTTTAGACTCGAAGGGTCGTCGTCTATGAAAGTATGGAAGTAGAAGTGGAAGGGAAAGAAAAGCAAAAGGAAAGACAGGAGCAGAAGCAACATTACACCACATAGCATACAAGCACACAGAATCAAGTCTTCTTTAGTCTCTCGTCTGAGACTTTTGGCAATCCGGCCTTTCGCCTCGCTTGCCCGTTACATCTGTACTCACTTCTCACACTTTCCTTCTCGAAAAACTACCAAGAGAAATTCTCGTGAAGCCTTTTCCTCTTCTTTGGCCAAAACATCGAAATCATTTCAGAAACTTTGCCTCCAACCATGCAGAAGTCGTCAAGAGAGAGCAGCTCCCTAATTGAGCTGTTGAGTCAACTCATTCGAGCGTCCCAAATTACCCTCCTTCATCGGCAAATACTACACATTCACTCAACTACAATCTATTTATACTTACAAATATGACCTGGTTTACCTCCGATCCTCGTAGACCTAACGACTTCGGTCCGTCCGTCTTTCTCACCCGCGCTTCTAAATTTACCTTCCTTCTCTTTTCGCATCGTGATGTAAACTAGTGTAAACTAGAGTAAACGTGATGTAACATCTTATATAACCACACAAGCAAGCATAAGAAGGTTCCTCTCACTAAAATTAATTATATTTAACATTCCCACTATGCCAAAATTTGCAATTCCATTCGGAACAAATGCTTACCCGAAGGAAAAGGAATGCCAAAATATCCAAAAGGTATGTTTGGCATTGATTGCCCGTTCGTGTACTTCATTACACCTGACCTGAGCCTGGAAGCCTGGAATACTGGAAGTCTGCGTAGTGTTATACGAATAGGAATGCCATTGCCATCCCTAAGAGCGAAATGCTTGAAAGGGTCGTTATGCTTTAAAACAGCTCCAAATGTGTAATTTGGTACAAATGTAAAATCCAGACTTACCCCTTTGCGACTTTCCTATTGCTCTTCCATACGTCTACATGCATGTTTTAATGCTTTTGCTCCGACTTCTCCATGCTTTCCAACCTGGTACTTTACCTGTTTGAACATTTACCCTGAAGAACCTACATTTTCCTATTTACCCATCATTTTCCCTCTTACTCGCCCATTTGCCTGAGTAAATTGATTCTCTTTTGGCTGTTTACAGCCCGGAAGGAACAAAAGGAGTTTCTGCAGTACTCATTTCCTTTCATTTACGGAAGGCTGTTTGTTTAATGCGCCTCTTAAGTCGCAAGGTGTGCCTTCACTCACGCCCATTTCACATCATCCATGCATTTCTGGATTTCTTCGTTGTTTAAAGAAGTAATCAGTAGAGCAGTCATTTTTACTGCACATTTTCCTTTCTTTCTTTTAGTATTTTTGTATTTGATCGCTGCAGATTCCAATAGTCCTAAAAAACCTTTTAGGTTCTCAAACGCACTGCAAGCACGTTTTCCTTGAAGTGTAAAAAATTAGTTGAACGATAAAATTTACAATCATGTAAATATAAAAAGATCCTTATTTTTTTATACGCGTTCCAAGAGTTACTAAATGCATACATATGCGTAAAAGCGTACAGTTTTAGTTAATAACAGTAATAGGATGATTAATCGAGTAAAGTCTCTCATATAAGTCCCTCCACACGAAATGGGTGAATGGACTGAACTTCTATTCGTAAAGTCTTCTTCTTACAAACGCACTGCAAGCACGTTTTCCTTGAAGTGTAAAAAATTAGTTGAACGATAAAATTTACAATCATGTAAATATAAAAAGATCCTTATTTTTTTATACGCGTTCCATGAGTTACTAAATGCATACATATGCGTAAAAGCGTACAGTTTTAGTTAAAAACAGTAATAGGATGATTAATCGAGTAAAGTCTCTCATAAGTCCCTCCACACGAAATGGGTGAATGGACTGAACTTCTATTCGTAAAGTCTTCTTCTTCTACTGGGTTGTATGTTTTAATCCCAAAATAGTGAGCAACATCAGATCCACAGATGAATTCTGGAAGAAAATTATACTCAAAAGTGAGTCAGATGGGAATTTGCAAGTTGGCCTGCTCATCGCCTCGTCTCGTCGTCTCTTTTAACCCAATCTTTGGAAAGTGGAAACCTTCGCTCTTTGTTGTGTTACTTAAGCCTTTAGTTTACTTTCTTAATGAAACTGCTCCGCAACCTTTCACTTGGTTTCTTCATCTGATTTAATTTTGAGGAAGGAAGTCGATTAAGGAAGCAAATTATGAGTAACATTCCGTTTGTGTTCTGCTTATCGGCACTCCTTCAGCCATTCCTCTAGTTTACTTTGTGCAGATAATCGCGTTGAGAGTTTCTCTTTCCTTTTGTTCAGAATCTTAAGACTGTACTATACTCTGTGACCATGAGAAATTCACTCAAACATTTTCTGCTTCCATTCATTCTACTTAAAATTGAGAGGATTAAAGTGACTGGATTTGAATATTACTCAACACTTGCTCATCCTCCTTCAATGGAATTTCAAGTACAAATCGAAATTTAAATGACGATTTTCCCAAAAATTGGTTTTACGAACGAAAGTTTGAATCGTGAATAACGAGTCTGGTTTAACTTACTTGCTCTCGAAAATGCAACCGACTTTCTAGGAATGTAACGTACTGCAGTACATGAAAAAAATTGCTGAGGTCATGTCACTTCGACACTCCGAAATGGAAAAGCATTACTCCGACTAGCCATTATTGGTTGAATTGGTTATCCCCCTTAAAAATGGAGAAGTGATAGACAACATTATAAATCAGGCCAGGAGTTGAATGGATCTTACAAAAGGCTTACTATACTCTATAGTATAAGTTTACGTGCTACAGTATGCACTGAAGAAAGGAAGAAAAAAGACTCGAATAAAAAAAGCCGTCGCATCGTGTTGAGCTGAAAACCGCGTGCGGATTTCGATGCCCATCCGTCTCTTCACGGACATTTTTTGGTGAAAACGGTAGTCTTCTCTAGAAAAGAGGATAAATTGATGTGAAAAATTGCTTTTCAGCACAGATATGCGGAACATACAGAAAAAGCATATCAAAGCTTCAGTTTCTCAGTAGCAAAAAGGTTCTGTAGACGCATAAAAAGGTCATCCGACGAAGGTGTCTCAGTAGGGAGGTGTTTTCGGAAATTGGGTAATCTCAGGCCGGTGCCAAGCAATTTTCCTTCCCTCAATATGTTCAAGGAGACAAGGAGAGAGCAAAGAATAAACGCAAAAAACTATACCCGGGTCTCTTTTACTGTTGGATCCTTATAGGACACGCACATCCAAATGACAGTACGACTTTCTCCTGTTGTTCAGCTCTTCTTTGTCTAGAAAAAACAAGCCAGATGGCCAGAGGCAACCTTTAACCTGATGATCACGTCCACTTTTCCTTTTTCTAAGTGTACTTATTACATTCCGGTGTCCACTTTGTCCTAAAATGCAACTACAAAGACGACTTTGGCATCGACACACTTTTTTCTTTTCTTTCTCTTGTACCCAGCTCAATGCACTTATCTTAACAACAAAGAAACATTGAAACTATCACTTCACATCGTGTCAAAGTCGTGCAGAATCCATCCTTTCTCAACTTTGCTTGCAAGAGAAAACGAGACTGCTTGTTCAATTGATCTTTTTACCTCTTTCGAAACAAGTAGGTCGTAGTTGTGTATCCCTCCCATCCCAATCGAAAAAGAACATTGGAATAGGTAAGTGTCAAGATAAAGTGCTCGGTGCTTAAGAAAGTGCCTCAGACAATATGAAATTGTAAGTGGTCAACATTGTGTTTTAGAGTGCAGACGATACGTTTTTCGATGCCAATCAATAGACAAGGAGGGAGTTTCGTAACCCGGGTCTTTGTGTGGGAAGCACTGCATAAAAATTGAAAATGGACAATAAAGTATGCTCTGTATGTATTCTGAATGGACACTATGGACAATCAGATGAAGTACATATGGGAGCATGAAGTGATATGGTAATGAAGTAGGAAAAAAGCAGCTGGCTGGCAGTTTGGATGGACTACGGACAAGAAGAAGAGGATAGGAAGCTTTGGTTTATCAATGCAACTGTACACTGAGAATGGTGTTAGCTCGGGTTTGCGAATAGATTCAACCCGCAAAAAGCGCAGTGAGCGGAAGAGGACACGCTGAGGAGAAACACACAAAACTTTTGGAAAAGAATAGGATGGAAGCCCCCGCTTCCCGCTGTTTCCAGAGAAGAGTCTGGACATCATCGTAATGGTGAACATAAATCATCCGACATATCGACAAAGATAGAGACGAAGCTCTCACAGTTCTGCTCAGGGCTCCTAAAGCTTCGGCTCCTGAATCTCAATCGTACGAAGAGCCATGGCACTCACCCTCCCCAATGACGAATTGCTTTGCACCAGGCAGAGCGACAGTTTTGCTAAGTTAGCCTGTAAATGTGATATTTCCTTGTGAAAAGCAGAAGAGACAAGAGACTTCGCTCTCTTTCTCCCTCTGTTCCTCTGACTCCCACTTCCGTTTTACTCATTCCATACATCCATACAAATACAATCATGAACTCAATAACTGTGCGACAAGAGATGACGATGAGGATGAGGGAAAAACAGGGCAGGCACGACACGACAGTCGCATGGTGACAGCAACAGCACACCACTCGTCCAGTCATCCCATATTCCCACAGATTAGCAATTCAAGTCCACATCTCGTACATTTCCTCCGGGCCCTTCCCTTGCTCTCCTTCTACCATGTGTCTTTGTCTTTCTCGACGTTCAAAAAAAGGCGTTTCAACTCCACGACCAAGGATGGACCCTTTGACTCCAGATTTTCCGCTTAACAGTTCATGTCCCTGTTTTCAGTTAGGAAGACAAGAAAGCCAGGCTGCCTGTTTCAGAATACAAAAAAACGAATATTATAACATGTAATTCCATAATAGTCGTCATAAGAATTGAGGGAATGAAGCACTCTGAACACACTCCAAAATACTCTTTCGTTTGCTCTAGCACCCATCGCATAATAAGAAAGCAAGCAAACACAAACACACACACCACTACGCTCTCGAATGTAATACTTGTAATGTATTAGACACTCTTTCGCTCTGGCAAAGGCAAACAAAGGAGAAAACTGCTCTGCCAGCACTAACAAACACAAACTTTGGCCCACTTTGACTCTCTTCAGTCACTTGGTAGTTGCCACTGTTCCTTTTCCTTAGTCTTGATTTCATAAAGGGGCTTGAGTCCTACTATATCTTCCAGAAGAAGTGCAGTGCTCACACTTTGGACAAATAATACAGCTAAAGCCATAGCAGTAATTTAGCAAAAGCGGAAATTTACTGTAGCGCCCTTGTCTCTCTGTATAACACTCGTTTTGCACAAGTATCACCGTCGTCGTCTTCCTCGTCGTCGTTGAGTGAGTCGTCGTGTTCAATGCTATGAGCTCTTCACATTACACCAAGTCCAGGGATCCAGACACTCCATCGACTCCATTCAGTAGTCTCCAGACTGCCCAGTTTTTGGAACCAACTCAAACTCAAAACGTTTTAATCCGCTGAAATAACCTTTTGTTATTGTTATGCTCTTCTGTGTCAGTAGAACGACATTGGTTCAACTATGTATAATGAACCCATGTATTTGCTTTCCTTCTAGTGTGTGAATTTAGTCTTTTCTCTTTTTGCTACGCTGCGTGTTATATGAAATGTTTGCAAAATCCCGTGCTATTGGTGAGCTTTTCATCCTTTCATTCCATAACTGACAGAATGGAAAATGTCACAGTCCGTCTCGACCACATTTCATTGTCAGCACATTCATTCATTATAAAATCTGAAAATAATATTACTACTTTCAGAACTGACATGGTGATAAACTCCTAATGGGAAACGTCTGGGAACGGAATCCTGTGGATTTTGTAAATTCACTGTCTGGACGAGAGGCGAGCCAATAAAGATAACTTGAAAAACACCAGAACCAACTTTTCGTGTCATCGTGTCACGCTGTATGATATAGCACGAACATGGCTTATATCAAATGACGATATCATTCTTCTTTTGTTCAGATTTCAGATTCACATATCGCGAAAATCGAGTAAAAGAAAAAGGCGCTGGGCGTGGGAAATAAATAAATAATTGTATTAGGGAAAATGCAAAGTATTCAAACGGATAGGGATATGAGTGAAGGACGGCGGAGAGGAGAGGACAATAACGAATGATATTATTTTGGCAAGTTTACACACAAACGTATACAAGTTGCGTGTATGACTATGACAATAGTAAAGTCTGGAGACAACGTGAGCATTGGGAAACGAACGTCAGACGAGACAAGAAGGAGAATGGCTTTCATCCTCAGAGTCTGTGTGTCATCATCCGGACGGATCGGATCCTTTTAGTGATGGCTCCACTCGGCTCGCTCTCTTTGATATAATCATCCTTGGGAACAAATGAGAATCAAGCTTCGACACACGGTTGACACGTGAACGTACTTCACTTTTGCTTCTGATCTCCTACTCTTCTTCTTCTTTCTTGTCTGTCTGTCTGCTTGTCATCTCATTTCCTGAGCTTTGGCTCTCTTTCACTTTCTTTCAGACAAACTTTGACCCATCAAAACTTAATGATGTTCATTCAAGATCTAGGGGACTTTTTTTCTCCTTTCTGCTCTCTCCGTGATCCTGAATAAATCATGGTGACGGGCAACACTGCCACCGTCAAGGCGGTCTATGTGTGCTTGTGGTTCGATTTGACCCGCATTTCAGCACCGCAGAGACTTTACGGGTAACGGCTATGCTTTCCTTCATGTATGCATTCACCCGCTCATTGCTACTCTGGAGGAAACTGAGTGGAAGTAATATTTTTTTCCATGTCCGCCGAGATATAAACATTGTGCATGTTACAGATATTCTCCATGTCTTTCATTTCACATACGAATTGTGTATATACATACTGAACTAGTGAAACTCTTCCTCTTTTTACCCTTTCCCTTATGTGCACTGTGTCGAATGTCGAATGCCCCATGCGACGACATTGCGACGACAATCATGCCTTCCTCGGCAGCGGTTTACAAAATTGTAATATTACTTCTATACTACATCCGATCCGAGATGCTATGTGTTTCATACGCAGTACTATTTCCATCGTATTTCCATTGCTCCTGTTTGTTGTTAGCAAAAAGAGACGTTTTGTGTGTTATCTTCATTTGAAGCTATTTGCCGTAAAGTTGGTAGACACAAACAATGACGCGACAGACACGAGGAGTGGGCGGACTTTGAAAACTTTATGACAGAAATCAAATGAGGCTTCCCTGTCCACCTACGCCCAACTCATTTCCATTGTAAATCTGAAATCCGAGAGAAAATAGTCAAAGTATTGTTGACGTACTCAAACTCAGGATTGGCATTATCTTCATATGAAAACAGGGATGTGGTTTCAGTAGTCTCACCACAGCATTCTTCGGTTCTGTCTTCTAATATGCTAGAGTTCAGATTTGTGAATGTACGCACATTTACTATAAGACATTGACATTAATCACACTTCACCAAGTTCACTAAGTAACAAAGTTGCATTTCCATCTGAATTATCAAACGGGAATGACACTGGATTCACCTCCAACTTTCAGAAATGATATTAAAGACGATAAGAAACATGATACACAGATTCAGGAGTCCATGACAAGATGTGATGTCCATCTCCAGAATCAAATGAAGGTCGAATACATGAACACGAGAAAAAAGAGAAAATGAAGAAGAAGAAGTAACTGCGGAAATCCAAAATGCCAAAGTTTTGGATAGACAGGATGGAAAAAGTTGTGTGGTTTCCTTTTTGCGACTTGTCATTTCATAGAAAGTTTTTGCGAATCCAAAAAAGGTTTATCTGTATAGTATAATACTATAAGTTCTACTTTCACCACGTCCGTCCTTGCATGCACAAAACCTGAAAGGGATTTTGAGTGCAAGTCAGCCTCAAGGGACTTGCACGATTTTAGGCCACTAGGAGAGTAATACAGATTCATGCGACCTAAATTTCTCTCTTTGCGACCAACTGCCCTGCCGTTGTAATTTTCCTGCAACAAATAATCACGGACTGTCATTCCCTAGACGAACGACACTCTGGGGACCTTCAAATCATAAACTGACCGCGACCACATTGCACCAAGCTCAAGCTCCAACCTTGTTTTTTTAGAATTTGGTACTATTTTAATTCACAGGGGACTGAATTCAATCTACGCTGTCGCGTTGTACATAAAACGCCTGTCAATGCTTCAAACAGGTTGCGCTTCATTACTGTTACAGCATAATAAAAGTTACAATCGATGTTGATGATGTTTATACGAAAATATGAACTTTTACAGTGCTATTTTGATTGCCGTATTAGCATAACTTAACAACGTCGACATTGTTGAAAAGTTACTTTTTGATGTCATTAATTTGCAAAATTTTCAACTCCCTGAATGTTTTTGACAGGTATTTTGTACCATGAACTGCGTAATATGAAGCAACCTGATCCTTTCCTTTAATGTGCACTTTCCCCAACTTTCACTACACAGTTTCATACTTTTGTATCAAATGCTCCTGCTGAGGTATCCACGTTGCAATAACAACAGATTATAAATGGAATGTATTGTGGATTTGCGATGTACATTTTGTTGATGAAGGGTACGAATAATGAAATTCAATATACAGGCATTTCCGTTGTTTTGTTTCGTGGAAAAACCTCATGGTAAACAAACAGCAATGTAGGCCAAATAACAAATAAAATGAAGCCAAAAAATATAATCTAGCTCATTCTCAGAATTCCTATGATTGGCACGGTGAAAGTGAAAACGAAAGGGAATATGGAAGGAAAATGAGCCGAGGAAATCTTCCAAGTCAGCATCATTGGTTGAGAGCGGTTGGTAGCGTCTCACTTTCCATTTAAAAGCTCGAGAACTATTTTAATTAATCAAATTCCTTAAGTGTCTATATAGCCATTGAAATGTATAGCTCATGAATCTTCCGTGAAATCACGTTTTAGTCATCTTTGTGCAGACTCTGCAGTTCGTCGCAGTGTACTCACAAGAATTCCTTTTCTTAATAAGAAACAATAACGTCTCATGCGTCGTCGTTTCAGTTGAAACACAATGGAAGCAAATAATGCACGAGTCTCGTCCAATGTTACGTGTGTAACGTTACTGTCATATAAAAGTGATACTATAAAAGTACATGAATATTGCCAGAAGACAAGTACAAGGGAAGATGCAACCTTTTAGAAAATGATCACCCGTACCGTACATAAACACATATAACACTCAAATTCTAAACTGAATTGCAAAGCTCTAACAGTTCAAGCGTAGTCAAATTGCCTGTGTGGCCTAAACATTCAATAATGTTCTGCTGTCTCATCATTACCACATGATTTGAACCACAATACGTTTCTCGCAGTAACATTTAAAAGTTTAAAACATCAGAGAAAGTCACTGCGTACGTCAACGGCATCCATTTTGATTCTGGCTCAAAATGTCAAAATCGTCCTCACAATTACGAAAAACAGTCTTTTTAGCATTTATGCTTGCTATTATAAGCATCTAATTATATTACTGAAGTAACGCTGACCAAAGCCTTTTAAACTTCAATTTGTTTTCCTGGTAGATTAATTGAAATGAAGAAGAATTTTTGTGCATTAATACCACCACTCTACGATTTGAAATTATTTGGATTGGAATTCGAAAGACAATGAAAAAAACGAATGAATGCCAAATATTCAATACTTCATTCCTGGATTTCTTGTTTATATAGTATTGACAGTTATGATGTTATAAGGAACATTGATGAAATACAACATCAGTAGAGGAATTCGAAATCCTTGCGTGTTTTAGAATTACCGTTCTTGAAGTACCACAAAGACTTTAATACTGTAGTCCTGTGGAAGATGTTTTTGTGAACGGATTCGGTTGGAAAACATGTTTACTCATAAAAAGGTTTGGAGTTTGGAATATTGCAAGAATTTCTCTTTCAGAAAAAATTGTGCGATGGTTCGCCACATATTCGGATATGGGAAATGGACAGAATGATAGACACACGCGGCACGCCGCACCCAACGTTCACATTTCACATCAAATGTGCTCCGTTAAACCTTCAAAGTGCCCCCTCTCTTCCTATGGAACCAGACAGGTCTGACAGGTCCTGTTGACAGGAAACTCATTGGTTTAAGATTCGAGAAAAAAGCGGCAGTGCTTTCACTCCTCTTTCTTTCTCTTCTTGTACTTTTTCAATAGGAGGAATTTGGAGATGGGTTATTATTACTGAGATGGTTACAATCGTCCCCTTCTTTCATTGTGCTTCTTTCCCTTCAAAGCAAAAATTCTGAGAAATTTTGATCTCTGTGTAGGTTTCAATTGATGGGTTCACATAACCTTTCAAACTAACCTCTTTTCAACTTCTATTGTCAATTTGTCAAGTAGGTAAAAGTGCCACTAAAGTATCATTTAAAAAGTCTTCCTTTTGTGAAGCCTTTAAGGATTCAATTTCATCTATGACGTTCATAAATTTAGATTTGAGCGACTTCAAAAGGGAAATGAGGCAGGAACTATTAACTATACAAAATGAATTGTGCTCGTAGATCAAATGGCAAACTGGCTCATTAGTATGCTTTTGCTTCTTTCCATTTTTACGCCCCTGCTGTTCTGAATTATAAATCAAGTCAACAACATGCGCCATGTGAAAATGTGAATTTTACAGTTTTTTGTAAAATGACAAGTAAATAATTAAAGTATAAATAAATTCGAAATGTCATACTCATAATCATAAAAATCAACGAGATTTATTTGTATTATATTAATTTTTATGCTGATTTATTGGATAGCATATTAAACTTAAAAATTTGTGTGAACTGGTAGAAATTCTAAATTCATTAATAGTTAATGAAATTATATATTCGACTTCCTGAATTATTTTTCACATTGTGTTCAACGGAGAGATAAAGAGAAGAGTCACTGACATTGCGTTGTTGAGAAAGGAGAACGTTAAATTGGAGCAAGTTGGCCATTTGGCATTGTAAAATCCTAGTCTGATAAATGCTTAAGCTCATTAAATACGCGGCCTTTGTTCTCGTTGGATTGAGACAGGTGATTATTTTCTGTCTGTGTCAAAGCACAAAAGGAAATAGAGCAATTTCTTTTTCGTTTTCTGATTCCCCAAAACTTCATTCTCTCCACTACAAAATCTTATCTTTCCGTTTTAATCGCGTACAAGTTCTCCGTCGTTTTTTCAAAACGGTGTCTTCACCAAAAGATTACTGACTTTTTTGTTTTCAAAAACTACTACCAAACTTTCCTTTCTTTTCAAAGGAATTCGCTAATGAATGATCGCAATCAGTCTTTCGTAAAATTGTAAACAATTTAATTACTTTTGTTACTAATTACTCGGAATGAAAATTCTTCTAAAATTGAACACAGTAATTTAGTAATAACTTATCAATTAATTAAATTAGGCTCATTGAGTTGTTTTGACTAAATTAAACAGGGCACGAAAATAAAAATGTACTTTTCATTATTTGACACTGACTATTTAATATTTGCCCAAAATGTCCCTTTTGATTACTTTTACATCAAGCAAAGTTATAATGTTACTGTTACGAAGCTGTACTATACGCTGATTTCTTCTTTCAAAATGATGTCTTCTTGACAAATTCCCTGTTGACCCAGATATTGTTGGAAAGTTGGTGTTTTAAGTAACTCGTTTTGTATAGGTACCGTGTTTCCTGTCAAGTTTTTCAGCATAAAACCCGCCAGGAAACTAAAGGTTGTTTTCATCTGCTTTTCGTCTATGAAACACACATTCACCTTAAATACAATTTTGTTAGCTCCGAGACCGTAAATGTATACCATATGCAAAATAAGGAAAAAAAGTTTCGCTTGTGTGTCACGAATGAGCTTATCGTATTTTGACTTTGTGTCTACAACATGGGAACTTCGACTTCGACCAAGGTTCCTACTTGAGAAATAGAGCAGAGGGGAATTTTTTTAGAAAACAAATATGCACCCGACGACGACGACGTGCAGGAGGAAATAAAGTTGTCTCTGTATTATTGACTATAGACACTTGAAAAGCTGATTGTGCCGAGGAGACCGAAAAGAAAAGCAACTTTACGAGTGCAATCAGATGAAAAGCAAACTTGCATGAGAAAACCAGGCCACAGCACCGTCAGAAGCATCGACTACCAAAACGAAGAAGGGATGAAATAAAAGTCCTGTATCTTACGTTTTATATAGGAGAATTATTATAGGGAATGAAGAAAGACCTGTGGAAAGAGAAAACAAGCAGTAAAGGCTTTCCCTCGTCTACCTTTCAGTGCTATTTTCCTAGGAGAAGGATTGAGACAGTGGTCGCTTGACACGACCCTTAGTCACATCTTCGTTGGAAGGTCCTTGGGCTCATTTGTTATAAAGGGAAAGTCTGGGACGGTATGGTTGTTTTCCCTAATTTTGCTGTTGGTATAAATAAAGGCAAAGACAGGGGAAAGCGAAAGAAGACATGTCCCGAAAGCATTCTTGGTTCATGGGGAGAAGAGGCTAATGCCGTCCTTGTTTGCCTCCATAATCCCTTTTGATTGATAAGCTCTTGAACGGAAAAGTAAGGTTGTAGCTCATGGGTTAGAAGCTCCTTATAAATAAAGCAAATTGTAATCATTTCCTTGTGATTTGATGATACTGAGTGTCGCAGCAGTTGTAACATGGAGAAAGCTCTAAGAACTAAGAACGGAGTATCTCTCCTACCGCAAGGTTTTGCTCTTCTTCCAAACTTCAACCTTGCGAGTGTTCCAAGTTTACTTGCAAGCATTATAGAATCAGGAGAAATACCCAAGAAAGCGTTTCATATTATAAGGTTATATAAGCCTGACAACAGACACAAGTTGGGATGGAAAGCTAAGATTTATAGTCAGAGCCGAAAAAGGATTTAAATCGTCCCGATTCTCGGGACAAATGATGTGTATGTGGCTGTCGGTCTCGTACTGAGTGAGTTGCGAAAAATTCAATGTGATTTTCATCTCAAAGACTTTTATGATAGCGGCGGATTCCATATGCTTCAAAAACCGAAATTGTATAATATAATATATAACATTACAAACGCTTATATATAGTTAGGAACAGTTACACAAAGTAAACTGAAATGCTATTGTCGTTTTTTAAGGTGAAGTTGCATAAAACCCTTTAATTTTGCTACATAATTGAGAATTGAGGTCAAAAAGAGGAAGAAATATTTAGGTTACGTCTTCAATTATTCGAGAAGAAATGCTAGTTTTCAGCGTACTTGACAGCGGAGGAAAAGTCGAGGTTCGAGGTACATAATAACCTCAATATGTCTCGTTTTACGAAGTGAGGAAAAGAGATATATAAATACTTAAAAGGCGTGCGGAAGCTTGGGATCATCAAGAAAGATTTTGACGAATGCTAACAACTTATACTGTATGCAATGTCCCAGTGCGGACAATTCACTTATTCCCTATCCTTCAAGAAGAAGATGGAAATGCAATATTTAAAATGATACTAACTCTCAGAATTTATTTCGAATGTAGAAATATTATTATTCTATGTCTACAGTATACTGTTGCATATCGGGTTCTTATGCAAAAAGGGAGAGAAACCCTTGGGAGTGCTGTAAAGATTCCGGGCGTATTCTAATTGAATTCCTTGGGATTATCATCACTGTGAGCTACGGACATTAGTCAGCGTTAGAAGAGAAGGCGAAGTGGAAACCCACGCCAACTCTTCAAACTCATCCTTCTTTATAGTACTTTTCCATTGCCACATGCTGTGGATCCGTGTGCGGGAGCTATCGGGTGTATATCAGCCGTTATACAAAACCCACAGAAGAAAGCGGTCCATAACCTCATCCATATTTACTACTACACTTTACCTTTCAAGGAAGCAATATCCGCGTGGATTCTCCTAATCTCCGCCACGCGAACGAGAAACATTACTTACTGTAAAACTTTCAGTTGCCTTCGTCGTCTTGTTTGTAATCAAAAACGAATTTTCATTTACTTCTGCGTCAGACGAGGATGAGAAACCTACGCATTAGAACAAGCAGAACAGACTAATAATGTATTATGTGGTTTGAGAGTTTGTATTTTGTATAGTATACTTCTCACAAAATCTTACTATTGCATTCGCATAGGTGCTGCGTTTAATTCTATATATAAAGAAGCGTATATAGAATTTAGAATAAATGTTCAAGTACTGATTTGAAGGTAGTAGACGAAGAGCCAAAGGTCCTTTTTATAAAAGTGGAACTGTGGGACTTTTCCTTTGGTAATTCGTTGTAATCCATCTTCGACGACAGGTTGGAGGAGAAGACGCACTTTTCCCCAGTAAGTAATTGCGTCAAGAGGGCTGACAAGGCCAAGACGCGACCACTTTGAGTGAGATGAAAAGAGTCAGGGAATTGAAGTCAAGTCGTGTCATCTTGTCAGGTTTCCGTGCGAGTTTGAGACAACACTTCCCTCAATACGTGTGTGCAAGCAGGAAAAGACACCAAGCTTTCATCTCTTGTCCTCGTCATCGCATTCCTTCACCATTCTATGGCAAATGGAAACGAGCAAGTCGCGCACGAATAATTCGTGGATCAACTTGCCATCACCGGATTTTTTTACATGGCTGCTGGGTTGGTAAAGAAAAACGAAAACTTTTTCCTTGCGCAGTCCTTCAAGGTTTCGTTACATTTTTCATTAGGTTTTCTTTGAACTTTGTACATACATACATAAAATCAAATGCAATTCCCAAGTTTTACTACATTTTAAAAATTATGTAGTTGAGTCTGCTTTTTTGTAGGTTGCATTTCTTGTGCCGCTCTTATTGCATTATTTGCAACAAATGAATGAAAGATGCAATAGCACGATATGGAGAAGTGAAATGCTATAAATTCGCTTAGTGATGCATGCATTCATCACGTACAAACGAAATATTTGCCAATGAAAAATTCTTGTGCTGACCATAAAAGTATGCGTTTTCTCAACTGCAAGATGCAAATGAAAGCACCGAAATGAGTTTATATTCTTCGTTTACGAGTATATATTCACAAAAAACACCTCAAGGGTTTTTTTGCAGAAATGGCGAGGAACGAGAAAAAGGAGCATCCTGGAATGAAATGAGGTGAAATGAAACGAATGAGATTTTGCGAGCGTCCAAAAATGATGCAGAAATTGGGTTGCTCAGACGTTTACACTCCAATGGAAATTCTCTTGTCAGGGACGAGAGAGATGAGTAATTGTGCCATGGAGTCTCCATGCTCTCTCCCAGAGACTTACAGATTCCTATCTCAAACAGAATGAATTTTGCCTGCTCATGTTACATTCTCCGTTTGCCTTCTACATAAAACCTTTACATCACCTCACATCTCATCACATTCTATTGAAACCTGAGGAGTATAAAAGAAAACTGCTATTCAAAACCATACATGTTCACATTCATTCCTAGTCATTTTCATCTTTTTGACCTTACAGAAACACAATGCCGTGTAAAAACGCATGTACAATTTAAATGCACCTCCTACAGTTTTATTCATATGATTCAAGTTTTCCGAAAAGTACACAAGATTACGTATCCCCTTATCCCCGTTTGCCTCATCCAGACAGCCCAGACACCATCATCAGATTTAATTATATTTAATTTGCGCAACAAACTGTTTTTCATGAAATCTGTCTAAACAAGTCACCCAGTAAAAGTCCGTGACGTCACGTAAGGTCAAAACGCAATATTGCCGAAAGTGGGTAAAAAAGCGGCGACTCTTATAAGCTGGTGAAGAAAAGCACTACTGAGACTACTGACCAAATTCTTACTGGAGAACAAGGGCACTGCGGTTACTTTTGTTTCAGTACAGTTACCCTAAAAATCTCTAGTTGCCTCGTAAATGTTGAAATATGAACAAAGGGAATTTGTCAAGTTGCACAGTTCTACAAAGAGCCCGCTATATGATGCTATTTTCTTGCCACTTTGGTGAAAGGATGAATCCTCTTAAGAAGCTCAACGCAGTTCATGGAGGGCACCGTGTCTTTCCTAATACTCGTAAGTTTAAATCTTGTGAAAACGAAGGATTGCACTAAAATGAGAGAAAAAGGACGAGACGAAAGACTTTTTTACAATAGGATCCAGGATTCGGGGAAATATAAGTGGGTTTTCTTGCGTGGAATCCAAGCGGGCGTAACATTGGAGATGATGGGACGTCTGTTTTGCTGCAATCTTGAAGTCATGAAAAAGTAGAAGAAGCGCTGTATGTAATGCGTATGGTATGGATGCTATTACAAAGCTCATATAACTTGGAACTCTTGGAACATATAAAAGAGTATAAGAGAAAGGGTCCTTTTCCAACTTCCGTTTGAAAAACAGAGGAAAAAGAGTCGCTGCTTCGTTCCCACACACCATGAAGTGACTGTGACTAAGAGTAAGTAAGAATAATAAGTAAGCAAAAGATAGAATGGCGTATCTCAACGTTGCACTAGCGAGTGAAGCTGGGAAGAAAGAAGAAAGCCGAACTCTTGAGAAAGCAGAGGGAAGACACTCTGTTTCCTTTACATAATCTTTTCTGAGGGCAGAATGGGTCCAAATGTCATTGATTAATGGGCAGCACATTCGTCTTAATCTTCCCTTGGATTTGATACAAAACTCTCTTCATTTTAATGAACTGAGAAGGCACCAGAGGCACCAATGAAAAGGACCTTCCTTTCCCTTTTATAAGCTGAGAGTTGAAACGAGAGGAAGACACACTGCAGCATGGTTTCACTTTGAGAAACCCGGCTTTTGAGAGACGGATACACAATCCTCATCAAACTTGTACGTTTACCTTCTCCTTTTCCATGGATCTCTTCTTGACTCTCTCATGTCTCATCCTCATCTACACGTTCACTTTGCTTGTAATCTCAAACCCGTTTGAACTGCTTTACTTTCCTGCTAGGATTTTGTTTATTCTGATTTAAAATGCATGCAAAAACCAAAGCAAATTGGCACACAGAGAGTTTGTGAATACATTATGAAAAACTGTATAAAATTGTGTTTATATACACTACGCAGATTGCTCGTTTCTACAAAATGGTCCTACGTTGCTTACATTACCCGGGACGACATTTCGGCAAAGAAACCTATACTTCTGCTTTTATAACATACCAATGTGTCCATTTCTGTGCACAAGAGGTGACCCAATGGAAGCACGTGCGTCGTTTCAAATTGTGTGAATGTGAATATATCCCACAATTTGTCCTTGGTGGTCTCGTTTCTCATTTCACCCAGTTCTCTACAGCCTCACAGTCCCAATTTCAAGGGACATTTTGCTTACTCTCATTCACATTCCTCCGTTGGTTGTTCAAGTACGAACTCAAACGTGCAATGAAAATGCAGGAGAATCTTCTTCCTCTCATCCCAGCAGTTAGAAATGGTAAATTCTATTGTCTATTGCCTCCGGTAGGTCATTTCATATGGTCGCTCTGGAATCTTTCAGAGCACATCTTGCACTCAGCACACACATTTTCCTTTTCCTCATTCTTTAACATCATATTGGATTTTTCTTCATGTCCGCCTCCACAAATTCTTATATAGTTCAAATTCCTCATAAAGTTAAATGTCACTTTAGATCACAGTTATGATGATGTAATAATAATAATAATTCTCAAATTAAAAATGTACACTAAAACTGCATCTTTATCATAAAATCAAATGAATAAGATACTCAGGTCTAGTATTTGAAAAGAAAAACAATTTTCTCTTAGTCTCGTTAAAGAAGAAATGGAAAGGCGGTGCTGTCAAGAAAATTGCCAAGAAATGCAAATGATCGTGAAAATTAATTGCTTATGCAATTGCACGAAAAAAATTCAAAGATTAGAGTTTAAGAGTTTCCACTTTCTAAACCTTCATATGGAATAGGAAGATTCCACGTTGATTTCTCGTGTTGGCAGTTCAGGGACCAAAAAAAGTTATAAAAAATGTTCTTGTCAACCTAGTCTTCATGAACTGTGAACGTGAAGGAAAAAGGCGTCTCGTGTGTACGACTTTTTGTACGGTTCGTTCCCCCTTTTTCGTTTTCTCTTTCGCCACTTGAATACATTTAGTACGGGAAGAAGGACTGAAGTGTGTGTATGTGTGCGAAATGTGTTCGTTCATATCTGTCATCATCTCAAGTCTTTTTGCCAGTATACACAGAGAAGAAGACGTGGTGAACTTGAGTTCACTCACTGATTAGATTTCCGCTAGCTTACCGTGTAATATGCGTATAAACGGCGACGAAGGACGGATAAGGAAGAAGGAACTAAGAGCGGAGCGGACGAGCGAAACTAAAAAGATAGTAGAATGTAGAAAAAAGACGCCAAGACTGCTTTATTTCCACTCCTCCTGCCTGCCTTTTCTCTTTTGTTCCACTGTATGGGCTTGTCCTTCCGCCTTCATCCAAAAGTCTCCTTCCAGTACGTTTTTATTCGCTCCAAGATTTATTCTTCCGCTAAAAAATATATCAGATGACGATGTCGACGGTCCTTCTTTCTCCTCAAGAATTATTCGCGCTGTTGTACTACGTAACGTTCCTATCTGTACCACTTACGAGAACACTTTTCTCTTTTTATTCCTCTTTCCCTCTTCTCATCCTCCTTTTGTATTCTTTTCTCTTTTTATAACGAATCCGAATAATAACCTCCAAAATCATTAAATTGATAATGTCTTCTGATTTTTTCTCACTTGTTCGGCTTTTGTATATATTTTAATTGTAAACCTATACGATTGCGTATTCACTTGCAAGCAAATGCGAGCTTGCAAGTTGACAAAATGCGTTTAATTTAGGTTTCCGTTGAAGCGAAATTGGTTTTCTCTAAAATGTTTGTATTGCTTTGAACATGAAATGTAAAACTTTTCGCACTGTACTTTCACTTTTACTTTTACTTTCCAAAACTTACAAATGCGACGAATATTTTATTTTGTGTACTCTTTGTCTCAAAAAAGGTGAATGTGGACGTAGGCTCATTGACTTTGTGAATGGAAAGTAGAAAACTATATAGTTTAAAAAGTCACGCAATACAATCCCATCTCTCATCCAATAGATTTTAGACTTCAGTGTTCAGGTCCAGACTCAGACCACAGCCAGTCGTCTGTGTTGGAATCTATTGTTTTAAAAGTATGTATCCTATCAAATAGATTTTTTAAAGTTAGTAAAAGAAACTAGGTCAGGTAACTTTAAGCAAATAATTGCCTTTCTCTTTTTCAAATTAAATTTGCATGGGCTCCTTTGTATACGTGGAAAATGTGTTCCGTTGTTCCGTGTTGCAAATGTGGCTTAGGAACTTGTGGCTGGAAGGTTGGAATGGAAAATATACATTGTAAAGTTGAGTTCCGCTCTCTCTTTAGGTATTGATGAGGCCTTTTTTTGTAGGTCTCCTGTTCAAGTTAATGTGTGAGTTGCATTGTGGAAAAAAAAGAGAACAGGGCAGCGTTGGAAGTACCCAAGTTTTAGTTTCTTTACTTTTTTTGCTTTGACACAAATTTCCATAAGTTTCGTGAGGACAAATCACATTCGAAGACATTTTCGGATCCGGAATTTTGAATGGAAATGAAATTGTCAGCATTCTCTTTTGCAACAAAGATTCAAGGGCAAAGCCATTAGAAACTAACGAGCTTTGCCCTAAATCGGGAAGTAGTCAGGAGTTTTCGACTTCAACAAAAAGTTTTCTATCTGTTCTCTTTCTTGTACAAATCTTCTCAAAAAATCCCAATCTATTCAATCACATTTTTGGTCGCTTCTTTTTCTATCATAGAAGTTTTTGTACAGGAAACATTTCCTCTTCGGCTTATAAAGTTAAGGTTTCCAGTTCTATGATATACGTCTATGCAAGATATAACCACGAAAACTATGGAAAGTCCTATGCATTTTAGTAATGGTTTCATGGAAGAGGGCACTAGCATTATTTGCACTAGCATTAATTTGCCCAGTTCTGAAACTGTGTTTTGAATTTTATCCGAGTACTACTTAACTCACGGAAAATTATTTGTAGTCTGCGTCGTTATGTGCACTGCAAAACGAGGTCCGTAATCGCAATCCCATTTTAATTGGAAAGATTAAACTTATCTCAAAAGAATTTGCAGATCAAAATACGACTAAAAACGACTACAAGCACAGTTTCCAACAATCGCGACACATAAAACGTTAAAACGAACTGAGCTACACAATCTGATTACCTGATTAGGTTCATTTGATACGTCCTCTTTGTATAATGAGATTTGATGAAAATTGTGATAACAATGCGATTCCGATGATTCAAAAAGATAAACAAGGTATAGTGTGTACATAGTATTAAATATACGTACGTTTTCTATTGTGAATACTCTTAACATTTGAAACGCCCTATTTAAAGTTTCCTAAATCTTTGTTAAGTGGTTAGCTAGAACCTCTCTTTTGTGTATTAAACTAGCAGAAATCCGCTTTGACAGAATGAAACGATGATTGCAGATTGCATAGGAGAGAGCATCAGTCCAAAATTTCTTGAGGGCTTTAAAGATCTTTTCCCCTTTTGAAACGGTAATTGCAACCAAGACTGCTGCCGAAATCAGATGCGTGGTCTATATTGTGTGTCTCAATTCGCATTTTCTGGTATTGTGCTTTACAGGCAAGTGTATAGGAAACAGAATTCGTACTACTAAAGTTGTAGTTTTTTATGTGTTGGTAACATGGTAAAACGTTGTATGGAATGATGGCCATAATCAGACAATCTCACTTTCACGTATAAGTGGATGCACACTTGCCGTCCGAGTGCTATTGAGGGCACACAAATTTAAATGTAGCAATATTCATTCCTTTAGTTGGAGCATTCATTGGCTGTTTTGGACAGACGTCGAGGCATTTGGCACAAGTGTAAACACCCATTAGGTCGTAATGTGCATGGTGAAATTGCACGTAGGAGAAAGAGAGGAGAGAAACGGAAAAGAACCTTGAAGATAGTGTACCAAAGGAATCTGTAGGATAGCAGAAGAAAGCAACGCTTGGCTTCTCTCCTTTTTCGTCTGCTGCTGAGTCATATTATCCATCTTGTAAAAGCAATCTACATAGTTTCTTTCTCTCCGGAATCTCAGGCTCGTATCCACTGCTGAATCTATTGAATTGAAGCTAAATAGGCTCTCTTCTCGTCGGTCTCATTCAAAGTCCTTTTTCTCATGATATTGCATTACAGCGTCGTTGCTTCCGGGAAGAAACACAAGCTGGAACCCGGGAACCCGGAAAAATGCACGAGGAACTAAATTACACTACATGAATGCGAGCTCAGAGAGTGCCATTGGGCGGCTCCCTAAATAAAATAAGCGAAAAAAAGCGAAATTCGTGTACTTAAACATGAGAATACAAGTCATTCAGCTTCCGGCCCTATATAAAATTACATATAGTGTCTACCGCCCGGGAACCAAAAAACGACAATACAACAGCCTAATAGCAAAACCAATATTACTCACTCGTCTACCATTTCGTAATGCTAAAATATGAGCAATTCGCATACTTACATAAACAAGCATGAAAATTTCATAAAGAAGCTATTGTCTACGCATTTTCAATTTTTGATGTAATATTTGCCAGAGCACGGGTTTCCATGCAGAGATACGGAACATATCCGTCTCTCTTTTGATGGAGATTGATTCCAGATTTTGATTCAATTAAGGAGCTACGTTGTTTTTTAAAAACACGTTCAAACTTTTATGGATATAAACACTGTTGTTACGTTTCATACGATGTTATAAACACAATGCTACACGTACTGATAGAGTGTGTAGCTTAGCTTTCTCCTACAACAATTTTTTTAGGCATGTCATTTTTTCTTGTTTTTTGTTGCTGTGAAGGAGTTTTTATTTGTTCTGCAGGGTAAGTCGAGGCTAACCGCTGATTAATGACAGCTGTGGGTGTTATTGCTAAACTGATAAAGTCAATCTAAATTACTCGTGAACACAGTGTGATCAATTTAGCTGAGGGAAAATTGATTTATTGCTTTCAAAGCAAGGGAGCCGAGTTTGGTAGAATGAGATCAAGGGTCACGGCAAATTGGATCATTTCATTTAATCGGATCACAATACATGAACCATCTTCACCCAAACATTTCCTCAGGGAAGGGAAGAGAAGGGGAAGTTCGTTTGGACCGTTTTCATCTGTTGTTAAACGCAGGCCTGTGTAACTGCGTAACCGAAGGATGGGTTTTGTTTTTGTCATTTGGTTTTGCAATATTTTATATCAATTTGTGTTTCGCACTTCGCAGCTCAATTTTGTGAGAAGCAAGTGGTTTAATGTGACACTGACAGGAAAGAAAATAAAATGTTAAAAATTCTTTGACTGTGAATTTGAATTAGATCAGGAGCACCCATAAGCAAGTGCAACTTTATCCAAAAATGAAGTCAAGGGCTAATAAATCGATGGAATCAATCAATAAATCATGTTGAGACGACACAAGGGACACTTGGGCGATGATATGCATGCCTCTCTTGTATACAAAGCACTTCTTCCAAACCCTCGTGGGGTTGAGAGCGTAGCTCTTATGTAAGTTGTAGTAGTAATCTAAAGCTGACTGAGTTGAGATTCTTCACAAAGACTTCTGCTGGGGAAGAACGACTGCGTCCCGAAAGAAAAATGGGTATTGGCACATTTGCACAGCTCACTTCATCCAAAGCCACACAAGCCACTTTCACTTTGCCTGTTTACAGTGAAGTGCACCCGCATGCTGTGTGAAGAAGACGTGGCAAAAAGTCTGTAAAATTTTTTTTAGAAAAAAAACTTTCCCTCTTTCCGTACTTTGTATGCTTTAACAGGTCTGAATTGTCAAAAGACGTATATTTCAGAGCATCAATACGTTCATGGCAAATGGCACATGATGAAACGAACGCCAAAATCAGAGTATCTGTCGCCATGCAGGTCGTCTTTTTGCGTTCTGTGACTTTTTCCAGTTGACTTCTTGCAACTATGTGTGTGACTCAAGTCACACTACTAGAAAATTCTCAACGAGAAACTCTTCTCTCCGACGGGTGGCAAAGACTGCCCATGCATCAAAAATTCGGAATGAATTTGAAATTTTCAAAATGTGACTGAGAAGCCAATACTCCAGTCCTCTATACAGACATTATAAAAATTTACGGTTTGATCACGCGAGAGTCACTTGGAAAGCCATTTCTGGATCTCTTTGATCCAAGAAGACCGACAGAGTTTTCGGGTTGTTTTGCTTCTGTACCCCACAAAATCCACGTCTTGTAAAGTGCTTATATACTGTACAAACACACGCATATTATTATTACTAGACTCGCGACACTCAGCTGCAAATTCTCCAGCCTCTGCTGCCGAGAAAATATTTAATATCTGGCCATGTTCGGAGTTCGGACATAACAGGACCGATGAAATGTCTGGGTTGATGGTAAAAGTGGATCAAATGACTCCAGGCAAAAGCAAACAGTGTGCGCTCCCGTCGCTTTTATAATATACGATTTTGTAGTAGATTTCACTACTTTCAGTAGGACTATATGCTTAAATTGACCCGATTTGGTAATCGACGATGTGTACTTTGGTAAGTACTGCTCCAATGTTATGTCTGCCGTTCCGTCTGTCTGGATGTTGGTAAAAGATGAATTTGCATACGAGTTCAAATTCAAAAATGCGATGTGTCAGTTGCAGAAGAGACGCTATTCGCAATTCTAGCAACATTCCAGAAAATGGTAAGGTATACGGATGAAAATTGTAGGCTAAATCCACGGTAGCCAGAAATCAAAGCGGGTCTGAACCTGAACCGATGATCCCAGATTTCTCTTGTATTTAACCACAAACAGAATCATTCCACAAAAGAGAATGTGGTACCAACTTGCAACGCATCAAAAGATCCTTCAAAAACCTTCTATTTTTGGAATTCATAAATCTGGAACTGAAAACAATGGTGAAAGTACAGCTAAAAATTAGCAGTAGCAGGATACATTTTCAA
>JABASF010000523.1:0-39248 GCA_019776145.1 Harlomillsia oculata
AAAATCCAATAGACATGTATCGTTTAAAAAGCATTGAACAATTACATTTTTATTTGCAAATTAATTAACTAATAATTTTAAGTTTGACAAGCTGTACTATCATGATGCTCTTCGAGTTCATTCGTAGTGGTTTCCATTTTCCATGTTCGAATTCATGATTTTCTGGATTTCTGCATAACTAAAAATCTAGAAAAACTTGTACACTGATCCAAATCTCAACTATAAATGAGATACAGCAAACATCGGGTTCGGGTTATCAGAACAATAGATAGACTTGGTCATTTGGAATTTTGTGACAATAGGAATTGTGTGACATTGTGACTGGATTTGGACAAGTTGAGTAAAACGTAAAAGGGACTTTCACTTTTCCCTGTACTCAGAGATTAAGATTTTCTGTGATTTTCATTGTCCTGATGAAATTGTCGTCTTGAGTCGGCCTTTCCTTTCCGTTTGAAATATTGCAGTGTTAAGATTTATATGCAAATTACCTGTTACACCCTATTTGCCCAGGCATTGATTCGTCGTTCTTTTGTTGTTACAAACCAAAGTCAATTGACGTGAGAACTACACTAAACCTCACAATGACATTCAATGATAGTGACAATAATCTTTGCAATGAAACCAGAGCTCATTAAGAATGTTAAGAATAAGATTAAGACTATTTACAAGATTAAGATTAAGCCACACAAAGTAATTTGATTATTATCTTGTTATTATTTTTTCTTGATTGCTTTGCTGTCCACAATAAATATTGCATTCTGAATTGTATGATGACAATAATTGACAATCCAAATGAATTTCTGCATGGCCAATGGCCACCAAGAACCATCTATTGGACTTTTATTGGGGTAAGTTGCAACAAAGGAAGCGTATACAAAGTCAACAGTACGCAAATTGAGGGGGAAATGAAAATTATCGAATTCATTGTGATTTCTTGTAGTCCGAACTCCGGACGGAGAACTCCTGCGTTTGCTCTTGGCTATTCTTGTTGGTTCGTTATTATTATGTCAACTGAAACAAAACGATATTGATTTATAATAAGAAAAGATGTGTTGATGTTAGCATCGGCCACAAGGAAAAAGGAAGAGTCCATGGGAAATTAAAAGTGTCCTAGTTTGAAATCATGTTAAGAATTAAGATAGCATTGATTCAAGTGCTCTCCTCTGTTAACAGATACCATTGTCCTATTTGATACAAATCCTATAGTCATTCTTGGCATTGACATACTTTGTGAACTGGCTTGACAGGAAACTAAGAAATAGGAAACAAAAGGAGAAGGGACTAAAGGGACTTTTGGTTTCCTCTTGATTCATACGCTACGCAATGAGTTGAGTTAAGAGTTAAAGAATGAAGCTGCTTGGTCACTTCTAACTAAAGTTGCATAAATGTGAGTTAGCGAAAGAATGCCCTGTCCAACTGTCTAGTCTAGTCTATCGTCTAGCTCAATCCTCATTAAGAAAGTAAAAAGTTACTATTATTAGACAAGACAAGAATGACATGTTATTTCCAATTTATTGATTTATTACTCAAACGTTACATGTATGTAAAATACAATTTAGAGAATGGGCAATGAATTGCAAAATAACGTAAATCACTAATATATGCAGTGCAGGTGAGTTTGAGTTGGTTGAAACAAACTGATGGTAAGTTTGAGTATTTAACTGAAGGCATGAGCCGTGAATCCAGCGCAGACATAGACAGATTGTCCAGTGAGTCCAGGGCTAAGATCGGACAGGAGGTAGAGAACAACGTTGGAGACTTCCTCCACAGTGAGTGTACGATGGAGTGTGGCCATGGTCGTAACCTTAGTGTACAACATTCCCTTCTTGTTGGCCATTGACTTGGCTGACATGTCAGATGGGAAGACACCTGGGTTGCAAGTGTTCACTCGGATATTCTCTGGACCAAGTTCCATGGAGAACATTCGGTTCATCATTCCCAGTCCAGCCTTGGACATTCCATAGACTCCTTGCATCGGAACGGCGATTTTGGCAACCTGCAATTTAGTCAAGACAACCCATTCATTTGTGATTTGGGATGGGATTCTTTCAAAGATGTGGTTTATTGGAAATGATCATGTCAACTTACCACAGAGGACACGGTGACGATGTTAACCACCTGCCCTTCTCTTGACCATGTCACGTGCTACCATCTGGGTGACGAGGAAGGGTCCTCGGACGTTGGTGTTGATGGTCCTGCAATTACAAAGCAAAGCAAAGCAATGAATGAATGAATGAATTGATGATTTCCAATGAAATGGGCAATAAAACATGGTGTAGTCAAGTAGTTGTAGGCTTTACTTCTCAACATCTTCGAGTGAACACTTGGACATCAATCCTGGGATGTTGATGGCAGCGTTGTTCACCAATGAGTGGATGGGCATCGCTTGTGGAATCACCTTTTCCACTTGGTCCGCATTTCCAAGATCACATTGGATACATTGGATCTTAGGGAATTCCTTTTTCAAGTCATCCAACTTACTTTGAGTAAGGGAAACTGCAACAACTTCAGCCTTGTTCTCCACCAAGGCACGGACAAGATCCTTTCCAAGACCACGACCTGCTCCGGTGACCATGATACGCTTCCCCGCAAAAGAGTAGTTGAAGTACACCATCTTGATGTGATTTTGACGTTACACCGCTTCAGAAAACCGGATCCAACTATGTGAACAACTGCGACTGCACACCTAAAGTGAAGTTCTGCACCCTCTTCGGATTGTGGGAACGAAATGACAGAGTTGACGAAGCTTTGCTTCTTCCTGTTATCCTAATTTCGAATCCTTGGAAACAATTCACCTTCCTATATGATTCGAACGAACTCAACACTCAACATCCGTGTTGCTAATGGAAAATACGCAAAACTGCCGACAAATTCCGATATTACAATTTCGACTTTGACACGTTTTTGTACTTGTCTGTTCTAATTGATGCTGGTCCTCAGAGTATGACAGGTGAAATTGATTCCAAATGCGTCTTGATTGCATGAGATCTTGACATCCCTTGCACTCAGCTTCATATTCATGAATATTTTGCTTTTGCATATCAACCAAAGTCATGCTAAAAGTGCGTTGATTCAAGTGCTCTCACAGACCACATTGCCCCGTCTGATGATTATTCGTAATTTTCCTATCATTCCTTGCATGTCGCATGTCGCATGTCGCATTGACATAGATTGTGGAATTGTGAACTAGCTAATCTGGCTTGTTTAACAGGAAGCAAAAAGAGAATATGGCCTATTGCTTTCGATTGCCTTTTTGATTCATAACTTTTGTACTCAATTAACTGCTTAGTTGAACGTAAAGTAAAGCTGCTTGCAATTTGCATGTTTGTTTTGACAATCTGAACGTTTATTTTATTAAATGACATCATTATTAAATATACATTCAAAGTCAGTGTGGCTTCATTGTCAGTACTTAAAAATTACGGGTTTCAAGCACCGCATCTCCCCAGTCAATGAACCAACAACCGGAACTGGACAATAAAAAGTGACCACACAACTAAAAAATCACACTAAATCATTTTAAAAACCCTTCTGCATTAATTGGCAATTATACGACTCATTTCTCATTATGAACTTACGTTATAAACAAATACGGTAATGAGTACAAATCTCTCCAATGGGACACTCATGGAAGTAGCGACACGGCTTGCGACTGGCATGTGGCGACGGTGATGGACTTGCATTCGACACAATGATCAAAGCAACAGCAACTACGAAGATGACAACAACGAGAACAGTGAGTCGCGACATGATTCTATAATTTGATTGATTTTTGATTAAAATCTTGTGTCAAATGTGCTCGCACTTCCAAAGAGCTGAACTGAACTGAACTCTTCACCCATCCAATCGAGACATTTTATATACAAGTGCGAATCAATGGAATTTTTGGAAGGAAATGGGGGCGACATGGAACAAAACAGCTTCAACCGTATAATTAATAATGTCATTTAGGATGTAAACTGTAAACATTCATTATCCACGTGCTTTAATCGAGAAAATAATCGGGAAGGAAAGGCATTTAATTCAAGTGGAACGCACTTCGACCTATATTTTTGAGTACCTGCATCTTAATTCCTATTAACTTTAGTACTAAACAACTTTGTACCTTAATTGTAATATGCTTACGTTGTGTTGTGTGACATAAAGCCAGAATATTGTGTAGCAATGTGCGAACATGATTTGATGATTGGTCGAGATTTGGAGTGATCTCTAGTCTCTATTTTTATAATACGAATTAATTTCATTAAAAATGTGTGATGTTGATACGCTTGGACGACATTGAATTTTTTGACGTCTCGTGCTATTTGTCATTGATATTAACGAAGTTATTAAAGGTTAATTCTTGGTGTATTCTGGTTTGTGGTCTTTGCGATTATGATCGATTAATCAGTTTCGAGTTTCGAGGAAGAAAGGAAAAATCCGAAACATTTAATTCTCAATTTAATCCGTTTAAGTTTAATAATTTATCGTAATCGTAATCGTAGCGTCCAGCCGGTTTTTGTTTTATCCGTTCCTGTTCCTACACGAAAAGAAAATGAATTTGTAAGTGTCAAGAACGTCAAAGAAGTGTTCAAGTCAAGTGGTTAGAAACGTCACAATTTTGATCATGTCACACATTCCGTCTACGAGGACACCCGTGTCATCATTTGACCTTCACCTTCCGTCGTCGTCATCTTCGTCTTCTGATTCCGATGACGCATGTGATGAGCAGATTTTTGATCGCAGTTTTGAAGAATTGCAACAAGAATTGCAACATCGGCGAAGATTGTTACAAGGGATTGAAGATGATTATGATGAAGTGGATAATTCGCAGTCTAAGGTAACTTAATTACATTTGGTAGATTAAGTTTTTGAAAAATGATATGAAAACATTTGATTTTTAAGGTTGCAATGTGTATTGTTTGGGCTGGAGGAAAATTAGGAATTTCCTATTATGATGCAAGAACAGCACAGGTAAAAGCTCTTTTTGGAAATTATTAAATTCAGTTTTGTTTGTTTTGATTCGTACTTGAAGAATTTTTATTGATTATATCTTAACATTTTTAGCTGTTTTTGTATCCGGATATTGCTGAGAGTGCTCCCGATTTTCTGATCTGTCGTTCGATATTTTTAGAAATTGAACCAAAGTAAAATGAACATTGGTTTTTAATCGATTACTCGATTAATTACATTACGAATAATTCGTAATATAATTATTATTATATTCTTGTTGTTTGTGGTATTAATGATTTAATCATGTTAACATTGAACCTTCTGTAGGTATGTGATCATCAGCAGTCGTCAGGATGGGAAGTTTACATCGTCAATTAGAGAACTTTGCGGAGAAAGTGTTCATAGAAATCCAAATCTTCACACTAGTCGAGATGGAAATTCATCTTTTACATCAGATCCTTGTGGAACCGTGAATGAAATGGATGAAAATGAAAGTAACAAGGCTCAACTTTTCATACTGACGGGCAAAGAATTTGCTCCGGATCATTGTAAAGCTCGTGTGAAAGGGCTCAAATTACCATTCGGTCCAAAGGGAAATGTTGAAGATCAACAAAATTTTATTGCATCTATAATTCCACTCTCAAATGACGCAATGGTTCGTGCGGCAGGAGCCCTCCTCAGGTTTTTGGATAAACGAAGTATTGAACTGTTTCGAAATGATTTGATCGATGGAGAGGTCCCAGTTGTCAATGTAGCCCTTGGCGTTACCCAAGATTTGGTACTGTTGGATGAGTCTGCATGGAAAAGTTTACAAGTTTTCAACTTGGATGTCCATCCGTCCTGTACAAAAGCTGCCAGTTTCGGGAGTACCCGAGAAGGATTGAGCATTTTCTCATTGTTGAATCACTGTCATACTCCAATGGGATGTCGGACTCTTCGCATGTTCCTTTTGCGACCGACAAGAAATCATCGTACTTTACGTAGGAGACATGATGTTATAGAATTTTGCAGTTCTTCTGAGAATATTGATACCGCACAATCCTTAAACAGTTGCGTTAAAGCTGTAAAAAATATTCAGGTAACATTCAACATTATCAATTAGCTGACTCTTCATGTGTTTCTAATCAGCATACGTCTGTTCTCAGAAATTGTTGTTGAAGCTTGCCTACCTAACTGCAACTGTAAAAGATTGGAAAGAAATCTACCAAACAATTTACCATTTTGCTATGATCGGGCAAATCTGCGCTACTTCGCAACTAGCTGTAGCAGAACTCTTCCAAGACGTAGTCTCATACCTTTATCATTCACCTTTTTACTATAAAGCACGTTTCATTCGTTTACAATATATGGATGATACTGTCAATTGCAGATATCTCAGATCCACTGGACAAGGGTGTTGGACAATTTATTTCACGATATTAAAAGAACAATTGATTTTGATGGTTCAGAGCAAGATGGTCGAATAATAACCAATCCTGGATTGGACCCAGAATTGGATCTAAGTACTCACCAAACAAACAAACTTGTAAGAAATAAACCTCACATTTTATTGTTTAGTGAAGCATTTTTGTATTTTTGTTTGTTTTTAGAAAAGCAACAGTTCTATTCCTTACCGGATGTAATGGCACTGGTGTCTGCGGAAGAGTTGGCCTTACTCCCTCCTTATGTTGAAGGAATGCAAATGACATTTGTTCCAGAAATAGGATATCTTGTTGGTGTTACAAGAAATGAAGAATTGATGGATTTTGAGTCAGATTTGTCAATCCCCGGTTTTGATTTTCAGTTTCAATTTAATACTACCTTCTATTATCGCAGTGACAGGACGAAGGAGCTAGACATAGTTTTAGGTGATTGTCACGTCAGTATTCTGGAGAAAGAAACCAAGATCATCTTTGCATTAGCCCAATCTGTTTTACATAATGCAGATGTGATTGTAAAAATGGGAGCACTAGTCGGGGAGTTAGACGCGTGAGTTTTTTTTGGACTGTATAGTTTGTCTTCTAATTATCTTTATTCAATTCCGAGTGAGGCCAGAGTTATTGAATATTTTGTATTTTATTATTTTAATGCAGGTTAATGGGTTTGGGAAAAGTAGCGGCCGAGCGTAGATACATTCGGCCAAATATCCTTCCTCCCGGTTCGGCTTTGAGGATTAGAGATGGACGAAATCCATTATCTGACGTTTTATTAGACACGTTTGTTCCCAACTCGACAATATTTGATAATGAAGAGCACCTTGTTCTTCTGACCGGTCCCAACGCAAGTGGGAAAAGTGTTTACCTGAGACAGGTTCCTGTGACATAAATTGTTGACTATGGTTTCATCATTTATTGAATGAAATTAATGCTTTGATTCGCACTTTACAGGTAGCATCAATAGTACTAATGGCATTAACTGGATCTTTCGTACCCGCTTCCTTCGCGAACATACCTACGTTTGATCGTATATTCACAAGAATAAATGCTGTTGAGACATTATCGGCTGGTTTGTCTACGTTTATGATAGACGTGAATCAAATGTCACTAGCGTTGAGAATGAGTTCAAGCTCTTCACTCATTATCGTAGATGAATTCGGAAAAGGAACTCGGGACGACGATGGCCTGGCCTTACTTGCTTCATTCCTAATGGATTTCTTAGCTCGAGATGATCAATGTCCAACTATCATTTTATCCACGCATTTTTATTCATTGGCTGATGTTTTGGTCCCTAGTCCCGCTTGGAAATGTCAGGTTAGTAGTGATTGCTGTTGCCTTCTATTCGAATGCAGTTCACTGAATAATATACATAAACATGAATTTCACTTTGAAAAAACTTTTCTTAGAAAATGGAGTTTGTGATTATCGAGGACACCATTACGTATACTCATATGCTCGTCGACGGACGTTGTACCAATTCGTTTGCCTGTGAAATTGCACAAACATTAGGATTTGATTCATCCTGTTTCTCACGTGCTAAAGAGGTTCGTCATTTTATCATTTGTCTATAATAATAATTACTGCAGTCTGCAGTGTGTAAACTACATTTTAAATGACTACTTTTGCTGTTCAATTCACAGTTAAGTTCAGTCGTGGGTAATGCTTATTTAAGGATAAACCCGATAAACTCTTCTTCAGAGGAAGCAGAATTAAAAGCATGTTCACACATAGCTGAAACATTCTTAAGCGATTTTAATGAAGATTATCCTGAAGAATTTCAAGATCAACTGGATCAAATGAATGTCGATTTTAGTTCATGTTTAACCCTGAGTATTTAGAATTTAGTTTTATTGCTCGTTTTATGCCTAGAAATAGAATAGAATGCGAAAATTCTTGATCCTTCTTTCTGTAAATCTGCTATATACAAAAAGCGTAGCCTTGCGCCTTGGGAAGCGCCACTTTACAATTGAGAATTTGCATTGCAAGAAAGGACACCGACTCGACTCGTGGTCTTGTGTCTGTCTGTCTTGTCTGTCTGCATTTAATAGTCGTTTAGCATTGTACTTGTGTCTGTTAACCTGTTATAATTTGTAATTTCGTTTAACTGAAAGGATATTTTATTTACTGAATAAAAATATACATCCAGTTTTCATCACCAATTTTTTTTATCGAATTTACTATATTTTTCAAGAATTTTCATATAATACAAATTCCGTGGAATATAACTTTTGTAATCATTTTTTGGCATCTGTTGCGTGTTTGATCAGTAATTGAGGGGAAATGGAGCAGTGTGAAAAATTAATCAAAACTACATTTCCTCAAATCAATGAGGACATTTACGGTTATGTTGAAAGTAAGTGAATTTCAATTTTTGATAGGAATAGGGTTTTGATAAATTGTGACATAATTTGTACCGTGATTTTGACCTTCTAGGCGTTTTGACAGTGAGTAGTGACGATTTCGAAGATCCTGAAGAAGTTTATGACGCCCTTGGTGAAGTTTTGACGGAGATTGCTGACTCAGGCACGACTGAAAGTGATGTTCGGTGTGTTGGATTTCTTCTTTGGAAAATAATGAATTATTGTAATCAATTGAATATCATTATCAATAATTTAAGTTCATTTTGAATTGCGTAATAGTGATGTGTGCAACCAGATCTTCAGTCTTCTGGATTTCAACAAGAATAAAGGCCGGAATGGAATACGTGTACTGGCTGCTCCCATGCAAATGAATACTTTCACGGAAACCAGAGATAATGAAGATTTTACGTCCATCTGGATGAATAGCGCAAGGGACGGTTCCCTAAGACAAGTTGACAAGAAAAAGTTGGAGAAAGCTGAGGCAAAATTGGCACAAAAGCAGGAGAAAAGAGATGGGAAACCTGCGACTGGTCCTAGTTTCACTGGGTTGGAATGTCAAGCATCAGCTGCTCAGGTCATTTCTAAAAAGGAGAGTCGTCTTGAAAGTAAAGGAGTTGCTGCGGGAAGATGTCAAGATATCAAAATTGACAATTTTGATGTGGCTTTTGGTGACAAGTAAGTTTACGACATAACGGATAGGAGATAGGACAGGTTGATAGTTTTTTCTCTTGTTTTTATATTACTGTTTGAATTTTTTAGGGTGCTGATCCAGGGTGCTACTGTAACTTTAGCTTATGGTCGCAGATATGGTTTAGTCGGTAAAAATGGATTGGGTAAAACTACACTGCTGAAAATGATTGCATGGTAAGTCACGTCACGTCACATTCTTGTTTTGAACCAGTTGTCTTCAAAGCGATGAAATTCTTTGGATCTATCTACATTGGATCGTTTTTTTCTTAATTATTATTTAGTGGTCAGCTTAAAATTCCTCCGGGTGTTTCGGTTCTTCACGTGGAGCAAGAAGTTACAGGGGATGATACTTTGGCACTTGAAGCTGTGTTGGAAGCAGATTCAGTTCGTCATCAGTTGCTTCAAGAAGAAAAGCAACTTACAGCTCAGAATTCCGCTGAAGCTGTTGCAAAGCTCTCCGAAGTTTATGCTCAACTGTCAGCAATAGAAGCGGATAAAGCACCAGCCATTGCCAGTGTTATTTTAGCAGGTTTGGGCTTTTCTCCAGAAGCACAGAAGAGAGAAACGAAAACTTTCAGTGGTGGTTGGCGAATGAGATTAGCACTTGCCCGTGCTCTTTTTGCAAAGTAAGCGTTTGTGCAGTCGTAGGTTGTTTGCACGTTTTTATGAAAAGCAAGAAAGAAAGTATATGAAATGCATATGAAATGTGCCCTTTTTGAATGATTCTGTAGACCGGATTTGTTACTTCTGGACGAACCTACTAACATGTTGGACCTAAAGGCTATTATTTGGCTTGAGAATCATCTTCAAACGTGGCCTTCAACCATTCTGGTCGTTTCCCACGATCGGCATTTCCTGGATGAAGTTGCAACAGATATTTTACATCTGCATACGCAAATGATTGATACTTATAAAGGAAATTATGAGAATTTTATCAAAACCCGAACGGAACGACTCAAAAGTCAACAACGTGAATTTGAAGCTCAACAACAATTGCGTGCTCATACACAAGAGTTTATTGATAAATTCCGTTACAATGCGAAACGAGCGTCTCTTGTTCAGAGCAAAATTAAAATGTTGGAGCGGCTACCTGAGCTCAAACCTGTGGAAAAAGATAGTGAAGTTATTATTCGCTTCCCGGACGTGGCACCCTTGAATCCTCCTGTTCTCCAATTAGATGAACTTATTTTTGGTTACGACAAAAGCAACCCGGTTTTACATAAAATATGTCTGAGTGCTAGTGTGGATTCACGGATTTGCGTTGTTGGTGAGAACGGGGCTGGTAAAACAACGCTACTCAAATTGGTCTTAGGAGAGTTGACACCGCAAGCAGGCTTCGTCCATACCGCTCGTGGAATTCGTTTCGGCTACTTTAGCCAACATCACGTGGATCAATTGACTATGGATATAACTCCTGTCGGATTACTTCAGCAAAAATTTCCTGGTTGGTTTTTGAACTCATCAAACATGAAGTTCTAATTCTAAACATTTCATTAAACTTTCATGAACTCATAACACTCATAAGTCATAAGTTGACTTGTAATCTGTTTCATAGGTGCCACAGTGGAAGATTATCGTCGACAGCTTGGCCGGTTTGGAATTTCTGGCGATTTAGCGTTACAGAGCATTGCTAGTTTATCAGGAGGCCAAAAGTCTCGAGTTGCTTTCACTGCAATGTGCTATCCGTCACCGAATTTCCTAGTTTTGGACGAACCTACGAATCATTTGGATGTCGAGACTATAGAAGCGCTATCGATTGCAATTCAGAAATTTAAGGTAAAAATTTCCGTTGAAAGGTTTAATCGCTGAATGTATTCAAAACAGGGAGTCTAGTCCTCTAGTCTCATTAATCGCTAACATTTCTAACACTGTTGAATTTCTTATGTTACTTTCAAAGGGTGGAGTGATTTTGGTATCCCACGACGAACGCTTAATTCGCAACGTTTGTAAGGAACTCTGGATTTGCGGTAATCGCCAAGTTAATCGCATCGACGGCGGATTCACAGAGTACAGACAAGCTGTGGAGAAGGAACTTGAATGTGTAGTTTATAAAGACAAAAATTAACATTTTGTGATTCGTCGAACAAGATAATTGGCAATAAAAATTACATTCGCTAATGCGTGAATAAAGGTTTCTAAGGCTATTATGTTCCTGTTTTTCGAAGTCGGTTGATAATTTTGAGGGTGGTCACTTTACCATGCAATCGAGTCAGTTTGTAGCAGATTTCGATTCGAGGTTTGAAATCCGGAGGTGCTGCTGTTCAGAATCCGTTTTAGACAGTGCTGGATGTTGACGGAAGGCCTGTTGGTTGTTGTTATTTAGTTGACTTCGTAGAATGAACAATCGTGATGTCCTCAACGACGAGGACAATGGAAATTATGACATTCAAGAAGAGGGCGATGAAGACATGTCGACAACTTTTATGACATTACCTTCAGAGGTACAGTTTACTACATTTATTATAGCAACGGTTAAGAGGTTAATTGGATAAGTCTTAGCGTTCGTGTAATGGAGTAGTTTAATGCTATGAAATGTGAAATGATGTAGAAACTAATCAGTGATTTTAAACTTGTTACTTTAGATGCGAGAGAAAATTTATGGCAAACTCCTTGCATCAGATCTTCTTCCATTGCGCTTGGCATGTAAACGCACTCGCTTTGAGATAGATTCTTTCTGCCATTTCATTGTCTACTTGAGAGGAGGAAGTCCGCTTGTGTCCATTCCATTTCTTCATCTTCGTTGTTTGACGATTGACGATCCAGTTCGATCAATTCCTTGGAATGTTAATGAACAATATGCTTGCTTGAATACGGTCATCATGCACAATGTCTCTTTCGATGCGTTCAGCAGCTTGGGACGTATGAATACCGTGACGGATGCATTCTTAGATGTGGGGGCCTTCCGACAAACTGTTCCAAGCTTGCACTGGGACCATCTCACGTGCCTGAAGATGAACGTGATTCTGAACGAGCAGCAGCACGAAGCTTTCGTCCTCGACAATATTGACACTCTCTTCGTTCAGTTCTTCCGCTCCTTGAAACATCTTGTCGTCAGTTTTTGCAATCAGCTCAATCCAAATCTCCAGCGTCAGTACACACTTCGTCTTGTCCGCTTCATTGCAAAGCATTGGAGCTCCCTACGTGAACTTGAAGTCAACTTGGATGCATTGCAATGTGTGTCCAACCACTACAACATTTATCGAGATCCGAAAAAAGCATGGGGTTTCACCGAAGCTGAATATGAAAAACTCTCCAAAGTTCAATTGAATTCTCTCATCTTGCATCTCACCGAGATGTCTTGTCCTTTTTGCAGCGTGTGGCAACATCTCGTCCGTCAGCAAAAGAACGCAAAAGTCATTCAAGTCGTTGTGGCTTCTGCTTCCAAAGTCCCAACAGAGTTCTTCTGTCTTACTGAACAAGGTGCTTATCAAAATTTGCATACTTTGGCTATTCATTTGTGGGGACTTGGAGGTCACTTTCCCATCGATTGTCGTCATTTGTCCGATGCCGGAAACTTAAAAGTCCTCCAGATCTGCCGTTACCCAGAAGTAAGATCCCAACTCCTTCAAAGCGAAGTCAAGAATGTCATGTTCCTCCCTAACTCACTTCAAGGTGTCCAGTTTGTTGGCCTTTTGATCTCGTCCGAAACTATACCACAGCTCCTTACAACGTTAAATTCTCTCGTACATCTAATGCTCATCGAATGCGGATCCGGACAGGATATCGGAGTGAATTCATCTCATGTTGAAACTATAGCGAATCATGGCACACTTGCCACTGCCTTGTTGGATTTCAACAATGGATACCAGACCATTCACGATTTGTGCAGCTCTATGGATTCATCCGGATTAAACTATAAGTATACATCTAAATCAATTAAACTATCATCAATACCCCAATCCTATCTCAATCATGACTTTCATGACCCTACCATACCCTTCACATTCATACTCTCTAACTTTCACCTTATACTTTCAGATACGTTTACGAAGCTGTCTTCAACCGCAATAAGCGTTTCTACATTGAGATTCCAAACCGAGACAAGACGAAATGCCTCCCGTGGCCAACATGCACTGAAAACACATCTCATCATTGTAAAGGCACACGCAGCGTTGTTCCATTCTTTCACCGAGATTTCATTCATAACTACTGATTAATCACGATCAGGATGCTAATTTTACATGTCCAGTAAAGGAAAGCTGACGAAGAACTCCAATCGGCTTTATATGTCATTCTAACATTCTTTATTAGTCTCATTGATCTTTGCGATCACTCATTTTATGCTTTCAAAGGTGTTATATAAGATTAATGGCGTGTCACAATATAAGTAACTTAAACACAAAAACATTCGTTTCCAAAAGTCTAATGACGTGTTCAAATTGACTGTCGTATTGTCACATGCAAACGTCCGTCGGAAAGTTAAAATAATTTGTTGTATATATTTGCGTCTTGTCTTGTCGAAAGCTGGAAATACTTGTAGCTGGTTTGTGTGTAATGTGATGCGAATGTAAATGGCCATCAGCGAATGGTTAATTTTAATTGTTATGTTACCCGTCACCGTCACTCTACCATCAAATGTCAGATCAGTCAGGTGTCAACTGTCATAGTCATTTCTAAACACGCACCGTTAATTTCATATCACATATCATGGACGTTACGTTAATGCCAAATTGGCAATGTGCAGTGCAGACTGCAGAAGCAAAGGCAAAATCTGCTACACAAAAGCCAAGTTCCCATTTATGCATTTTCCCATTCCAAGTTGTGGGAAAGATTGAAATGCACGTAATCACATGAGAACCACTTTGTCACTCACATTTGTGCCGACATTTTTAATTACATGAAGGATAGATTGGTGGACGATTCAAGACTGAGAGATTAACATATCAAATTAATTTACTCGTTTCGTCAGTTTTGTGGAAATAATAATTATTACATTTAGTTAACATGGCTGCCCTTGTTCGAAAAGCGACCCAACAATTAAAATCGAAAGAATTTCGGGAATATCTTATGAGGTAAATTGAAATTAAATTAATATTGATTCAATTAGATGGCATCAGCCATATTCTATTCTTCCTTGTGACTTCGTGACATGACCTGAACTTAGAACATAATATATTTGCTAGTATCGACTTGACACGTTGACACCGTTCAGTTCAGTAATATACAGTCCAAGTACAATGAATTACAATTTACAACTTCTACACCGAATATTTAAATAAAAAAGTGTGTTACAAATACAATATTATTGTACGTTATCCAGTTTGGTTACCGTTACCGGATTTTATATTTTTATTGTCAATTTCATTTAATGATTTTCGTTTTTTGAAAACACAGCACTCATTTTTGGGGACCGTTCGCAAATTGGGGAATCCCATTAGCAGCCATTGCGGATACCAAAAAACATCCAAAGTATATTAGCGGAAAAATGACAGTTGGTGAGTGATTTTGTTCAGAAAGTCCTCAAAAGTACTAAACAATAAACATGTGAACTGTCAATATTAATTCTTGCTTGACATCTTTGATTGTGCAGCTCTATGTTTATACTCATTAATTTTCATGAGATTCGCTTGGAAAGTACAACCACGGAATCTCCTTCTTTTGGCTTGTCATGTGACCAATGAATCTGCTCAATTGACCCAAGGTTACAGGTTCATTCAATATGAATACATGGGCGGAAAAGAAGCGGAAGAAGCTCTAGAGGCCAAATCTGTATCGGATCCAGAAAACTAACTTTCAGCTTTTTTTTGTCGTTTTTTGAATTTTGATGGTGGTTAATTAAAACTTAAAAGAGCGTATTTTTTGTGAAGCGGTGATGGTGAGACATGAAGATGTCAGGTGAATACTATAATAGCATTTATGGGGCTAAACGGGTTAGCAGTTAACTGTGACCTATGACACCACATTGTTGACCTCACTTGTCAGTCCTTGTAGTTCTTGTCCTTGTAAGGCATTTATTAAAATGTTAGTTTGAAACTGTTAGTGATATCAAAACCAAAGAGCGCTACTAATTTGTGGTGTAATGTAAATTAATGCGTTAAAGCAATACTATTGTACATAGAAAATACAGAAATATGAATCTTTTGGTGCCCTTTGACCTTAGACAATGATATGATAACTGGTGCATTTGTACTCGCATCTTCGTTCCGTAAATGGAAATCGTCGCCTAATGTGGAGTTTACTAATTTTGCGGAGAAAGTAATTAAAAATCGAAGGTCGGATGACAAAATATACCATTGAAGTACGTTTATTGACTTGAATTTACCATCATCCATCATCATATCATCAAAAACAAGACATTTGAATTGGAATAAGATTTTGGGTCTCTTTGAGACTAAGTGAAGGAAAGGTTAATGAAGGCTATTTTTTCTACATTATGACGATGACCTATTCAGAATTCAGGGTTATGACGTTTCTGTACTATGTTCACTTTTGAGCGGAAGCCAACCGCTTAGCCACGTCATCCCAGTTAGCGACATTGTAGATCGCGTTGACATAATCGGGTCGCACATTTTTGTACCTGTGAAATGAACAAAATCGAAATATTATTGTTCTTGCATGTACATCAAGTTGAAATGTAATTTCAAGTTCGACAGTGTCTTACTGAAGATAGTAGGCATGCTCCCAAACATCAATGCCAAACAGAGGGACAAGTCCAGTTGTGGCTTCCAGCGGATCTTGATTAGCGCAGGTTACAATCTCCAGTCGTTTGTCAACTTTATTGTATCCAAGCCATCCCCAACCACTCCCTTGGACACCGACCGTGGATGCACTCAGTCTAGCTTTCATTGCATCAAAGGAACCAAAGTCTTTCTTGATCATGTCCATAAGCGGTCCTGGAGAATCCAACCAAATCAGTCAAATTATCATCATCACGCTTAGCTTATGTTGTGTCTTTGACACGTCACCGCATCACTGACCTTTCGGTTCACCGCCTCCCTTAGGAGACAAATTCTGCCAGAAGATTGAGTGATTAAGATGACCCCCGCCATTGAACTTGAGAGCAAATCCCAAGTTTATGATGGCAGTTTGATTATTCTTGGCAATCGCATCAGCCAATTTCTCTTCCGCTGCATTGTAATTAGTGACGTATGCAGCATGATGTTTTCCATGATGAATCTTCATGATGTCCGCGGATATTGTGGGCTCCAAAGCATTGTAGTCATACGGTAAATCGGGAAGGGTCACCTTTGTCCGTGTCACTGCCATTGACACTGCCCCGGGAACGCAGATGGCATTCCTCCTGTAAATAGTATAAAAAATCAAGGCACATTAAGTTCTCATAGTCTAAAATAATCAGTATCCGTGACATGATGATATCATGTTATCAAACATGTCAAACACTTCTTGACCTTGAATGACATTGCTACTTCGACGACGATAAGCATTTTGATACAAAACGAATAAAAGAGTAGCGAATTATTAAAATTCTATTGATTGGTTCGTGACCGGGTCTTACCGTAAAACTTGATGAAAATTACGAAGCATGATTGCGATTGATGATGTTGAAACGTCGTCAAGTCGTCACCACTTTTTGTAACCACAAATTAAGAGTGTCACAAAGTTGTTTCAACGGTACGAAACGTCTTACTTGTCTCTGGATGTTTTGCTCGTTTTGAGCCGAGCCGGTTTCTACGGGATCAGCTGTGTGCGCGTCAAAGTCATTCGATAAAAATGAGCAGCGGCTGAAAATACGATTAATACGTCGATTATTTTGATTCTTGTTTTTTTGTTTAATTGCTTACGAAATTAAATGTATTGTAGTTGTACCTTTTTTATTTTTATTGTGGCCGAGGTGCCCTGCCCTGCCCCTGCCTGAGTTGACCACGGTTAATTAATTCTTGTGTTTGACTTGACAGGTGAAAGAAAAATGAAAGATTGTTTAACGAAACTGGCATTGAAACTGAAAGTGAAAAGCGAAAAAATAAAGTCATTCGATTGTACAGTTGACAGTTTAAATTCAAAAACGTGCTTCGTATGACAAGTTGACAACAATCAACAATGGGACTTCCAGCTGTTCGACGTGTAGTTGTCACTGGATTAGGCCTTGTGACCCCTTTGGGTTGCGGCGTGGACCATGTGTGGAAACAAATAGTGTCAGGTCAATCCGGAATTCGGGCTTTAGGCCAAGAGTATGAAAAGTTACCGTGTCGAGTTGCAGGGATGATTCCTTCAGATGGTCCAGGTACAGTTTTGATAATTGCTTACTGAAAGTTTACATTTTCATGACTCTAGCGAAAATAGAAAGTACTGATGAGTCATGTGACGCAATGATTCTGATTAATAGGTAAATTGGACTTGGAATCAGAATTCACAGAAGCAGATCGCCGCTCAGCATCCCGGTCAATTTTGATAGCCCTTCAAGCAGCCAAAGAAGCAGTTGATGACAGTGGATTGACTTCGGTGACCGATGAACTGAAAGAGAACATAGGAGTAGCCGTCGGAATGGGAATGATGGATTTGCAAGATGTCCAAGATTCCGGGAAGTTGATGGAAGGTCGAGGTCACAATCGCGTGTCCCCTTACTTCATTCCGAGGAATCTACCGAATTTGGCAGCGGGACAGATTAGCATAAAATACGGGTTTCAAGGGCCTAATCATTGTGCGTCCACTGCTTGTGCATCTGGTGCTCATTCCATTGGAGATGCTTTTAATTTGATAAGATTCAAGTACGCTGATATGATGGTTTGTGGAGGAACGGAAGCTGGGATTAATCCATTGTCCATTGCGGCGTTTTGTCGCCTTCGTGCTTTGTCAACAAAGTTTAATTCAACACCCACCACGGCCTCGAGACCTTTTGATGCGACCCGGGATGGGTTCGTCATGGGGGAGGGAGCTGGGATTCTCATCCTGGAGGAACTGACTCACGCACTGAATCGAAACGCCAAGATTTACGGCGAGATTTTGGGTTACGGACTCTCCGGGGACGGTCATCATTTGACCGCTGCCAGGGAAGATGGTCACGGAGCGTACCGAGCTATGAAGCAAGCGTTACAAATTGCCGAGTTGGATCCATCCTTCGTGTCCTATGTCAATTGTCACGCAACATCAACTCCGATTGGAGACAAAGCAGAAGTCCGTGCTCTACGAAAATTATTCGGTCCAGAACACATTTCAAACCTAGCGATATCGTCTACCAAAGGGGCGCATGGACATTTACTTGGTGCTGCTGGAGCAGTGGAGACTATCATTGCTTTACTAGCCGTACAAAGGAATCAATTTCCCCCTTCTTTACATATTCAACAAAGGGATGAAGAATTCAAAGACTTGAACATTGTGACATTATCTTCTCAATTAAGTCCTTCAAAATCTTCTAATCGTTTGATTGCACTCAAGAATTCGTTTGGGTTTGGAGGTACGAACGCTTCGTTGTGCTTTGCCAATTTCATCAATTGAGCAATCAAGTCAAGTCTTGAAAAACGCCAGTTTTCAAATGCTCAAATCAATTTCAGTGTGATTAGTAGTTCATAAATTAATAAAACTTTTATTTTAATTCACGGCTAATAAGATTAAAAAGTTTTTATAGAAATAAATAACAGTTAGAATTCGTCGACAGAATTACAAAAAAATTTATGAAGCCGACACGTTTCATTTTTACTTGTAACCGTTGATAATCACAGTTGCCCATTTTGAAAGGTTCTTCCTAATCTTCTTGGCGCATTCCGTACTGATCTGTTTATTGAATAAATCAGATTTAGCGTAATCAATCAAATTCATAATGTACTTGTTTGTACTATGTGGCATCGGATTCTTTTTCTTACCTGGCATCGAGCAATTTCCAGGTAGGTAATTTGAGGCATTCTAACAAAAGCAAGGTAACCTGTAACATTGGTTAATCCTGCAGATTCTGCACTCCAAAGACGAAGTTTTCTTAACCCTGGCACGAAAAACGAAAGTAAACAAAAAATGATTCATGAGGATTTTGCTTTACGGACAATCAGTTTACCTTTGAGGTTGCAGATGGATGGTCCACAGGTGAGAAACTCCAAATCCACTTCTTCATAGCACCTTGACTTCCGAATGGTGTCGCATTCATCGGCAGACACGCCTAAAAAGACGCTATCAATGTTTTTCAACCCGTTGAGACTACAACTAAAGTCTTCAACTTGAGTCCAAACTTCAAGAACTGTTTGAATCACGGAAACGTCTGTGTAGCGAATATTAAGGATTTTCACAGACGGAAACACTTTTGAAATCCTCCGAACAAGATTAGCGTCTCTGACACAGGGACAAAGACTCAGTTCTTTGAGAGTGGATGAAGAAATCCATTGTCCAATCCCGGCTTTCTCCTCCATCTCATCGGGGAAATATGAGCTTAAGTATCTGTCCACACCGCCATCAATGAAGATCTTGAGTGTTCTCAATTTGGGGAGTTTGGTTGTGTAAAGTGTAGAAAGTAAAGGAGCAGTTTTGGCATTGCTCAAACTGACATATTCGATCTCTAAGATTCCCAGATTAGTCATTTGTGGTAGATTGAGAACGTAGCTGTACTGTTTTTGAAGTGCGTTCTTCACCATGATCGTCCCAAGGCGCACATGATGTAAGGAACCGGACTGGTTTTTCAAAAATGAAGCTAGTAATTGTTCAGTCCCTTCGTCAATTCGAGTGCAACTGAATCGACGGAGGACAAGTCCCATTTCGGTTCCTAGTTTCGTTAAGATTTCTAATTCGGAGCATCCTAATTCAAAGTATGGTCCAAGCTCCAAATCCCTCACGAGATGAGGATGATGAGAGCTATGGACCATGGCCGTAAGACTCATATGATCACAGGTCACGAAACGGATATCTTTCAAGTTGACAGCGGCCCTAAGAAGATCTTGAACTACGTGCGTTCCATACTGAGCTTGTTGAAGGGTCAATTGTGTCAATTGTGGAAGAGACGGGTCTTTGAGTGTATGAGGAGTTGGGGAATCCAGAATCTCACGACAGAGACCGGAAATGTCCAATGATTCCATGTTAGCGCATAACCTGTAGAATAAAGCGTCTCGGAGCGCTTCTTTGTTCGCGACTTGAGCTGTTGTGAGCTCGTCTTTGGTGAGTTGCAATGTCCGCACGTGTTTACCGCATACCTTAAAAAATCTCATGACATTCGCGTGACTCAGGTTGACATCTTTCAAATGGAATCGAACGAAGGGATTGCATTCGGAGCGACGCATGATTTTAGCGAATGAAAAGATTTTGTCCACATCCCATTCCCCACGATTGAGAATGCAAGGAACGAAGGTGAGACGTGTCGTCTGTCGAAGGATGGGGACGACACAGTAGTTCCATTTTCGACACACGAGACGGATTCCTGCCAAGAATCTTGGATCCAAATACTCGAATATGTTTTCCAACACCTATAAAAACAGAGGATAATGTCATTTCGTACATCATCGAATGAAGGTCGTTAACGCTTCCTTCGTTAACAAAAAATGGAGGAAAATGCTACCAATACTAAAAAACGGATTCTGTACGATTCCAACGAATTCTTTTTTACCAAATGATTTAAAAGTGGATGTGTCAATGAGTCCTCGGGCTCAGGGTTGTGAACAACTTTTGGCGTCACTTTTTTGTCGTCATTAGTGTCCCCGTCGCCTGCGGGGGTGGGAGTACCCGGTTTTTCATCATGACGCCCAGAAGTTTCTCCACCTGTCTGCCCAACCACTTTCTCCAATTGCTCAACTTTTAATTGGAGTGAATTATTTTGAGTTTGTAGCATTGTAATTTCCTTTTTCTGTTCTTCCATTTGAGCACTGAGACATTGGAATTGTTGCTGAAACAGCTGCTGCATTTGTAGAAACTGAGTTTCAAAACACCCCAATAAATCACTGGTCTTGCTTTCATGCTTCTTGGGAACTGTTTCCAACTTGTCATCCCCTTTTATGGTGACTGTCACTTTGTCGACTTTGTCTGAACTTGTTGGCGGTGACTCAGAATGAATTTGTTTACGGTCATTGTCATTTGTGAGAGGGGAAATTGGAATTTCCGCATTAGTCACTTGTGGGGATTGTTGCGACATGTGAGCAAAGGAAGAGTTTTCTAGTGTGCCAGATACCACTGCCAGATCAGACTCATCTTCCTTTCCATTGTTACTTGGATTGAGTTCAGTTTGCGATTGAAACTGAACCAAGCAATTTTTGGCTTCTGTTACAATCGAAGTTGGTTGTACGGGACAGTCGTAAAATTCATCAGAATCGTCTGCAAAAAGTGCAAATAAATCATGGGAACGATTTAATCTTAAAAATCGAATACGCCGAAATAACTGAATGATACGTTTGCTCTTCATTTAATGCACTCAAGCCAACTATTTTTAATTGGTGTATTAATGCATCCAATTAATAAAATGTATTTACCTTTCCCGCTGCTGTCATCGTCAGGAGTCATTTTGACCTTACGAAAAAATGTGCAACACGCCACTATGAATATAATATCAAATTACTAAAGTATTTACGGACGAAGTGACATTTGCACAAGTTGCATGATAGCATGATAGACATTGTTGATGTTCGCTAACTTGCCAAGACTTGTCGCAAATTCACAGATGAGTTGATGTTGATGAGTACCAAAATATGTGCAAACGCTGGATTTTTAGAAAATCCTAAACACTTAATTTGAAAGGAGGAGAGGTCGAAAGTCGAAACGCTTGCGACTTGCGACTCTCCGACTTGATTGTCGTTCCACTTTGAACTAGGAATTAATTTTTGTCGACTGCCTGACTGTATTATGGGGCAACTTGTGAATTGGGCCAGGAGCGTGGCGTCCCGCAGCAATGCAATAACGTTGTAACACGACGAACGAGAGTCTCCGTATATTTTGCACTTATGGTTTTCAAAAAAGCTTCTCGTCGCCACTAAAATTAGCAAAACCTGTGGATGCTAGCACTTTGGAATTCTTGGCACGAGATCTCTGTGCAATCTCTCACGTCACATCGGGGCGAGAGCACTGAAAAAGGAAGGTTGTCTATTTTCATTCGTTTATCTCAACAAAGGCTCGTCCTGTCTTTTTCCGTGCGTGGGCTAACCACTCTTTCATTGACGTCTGCAGTCAATCAAGCGTCTGCATTCATTCAATTCCTACTAAAAATGCAAAAAAAAACTCATAATTTTGTCATTTTACACGTATGCCTGTATCGCTACTAATAATCCATGCTGATTACCCGTAACCCGAAGGAAAGTTGAAGGAATTTGTTTATAGGATATTTAAAGATAAGAGAAGATCGTTCAAATGTTTTAAAGCATAGTATATAATTTCGCAAGTGCATTGGTGAATGTGCAAAGATTCTAAGACAAGTTCAAGTTGGCAAAGAAGATGCAGAGAATATAGAACATGAGGAAATGAATGGTTTAGACTTTAGAGTATATGGGAAATGAGAATCTCTCGTTTTTTTGTGGGATGGGTCAAGCGTTAGAACTTTTAGAAGCAAGACGGAGGATGAGGAAGGTTGCTGATGTGGATTCCCAGTGTAGTCATCAGTATGAAGAGTTAATCTTAACAATAGTTTAATTGATAAGGAACACACACATTATAGAAGGCTAATCGTCAGGTGCATACTCGGTGGTTCGAGAGACTAAGCATTTGACTCAATTTTATGGTTGGATGTCCATTTGCTCTACTTGTTCTTTTGGCTTTCGTGATTAATGTGAGATGTTGCTTGTACGAGCTGCACTCATCTTCATCTCTCACCCATTGCAATTCTTTGTGGAGTTGAACATGCGAATTTTTTTTTATTGTCGAGTTTCTCATCCCGTATCAGCAAGAGAATTGAAAAGAATAATGTCAGAAAGATCATAAGCTCAGATGCATTGAACTAGTGGACATATTCGCGTCTAAGTAAAAGCGGAGGACGCAGCGGGTTCTTGAGATCATAAAATTAATTTGCTCATATTCGAAGGGAGAAAAGTCCATAATTTTGAAAGTATCATAAAATGTGCTAGAGCGAATTTTTATAATTGATTAATTTATCCATTAAGAATCATCTCATGTTGTTTCAACTATGAGTGTGTGATAATTGACGATTGAAAGTTTCAGAATCATAAATATATTTCAATTCTGTGTACAAAATGAAGACAACGTGGGGACAAATGGGAATCTTTTTATCGGGATTAGTATTTTTGAGTCTGCTTGTGGTAAATTCCTTTAATTGTAATTACTTTATTGTCCTAATTAAAATTAAAAGTTACAACTTTATAGCTCCAGTTCGCCTGTGGCCAGTACATTTTCTGTATTGTGCTTTCAGTCTTTGTGCTCAGGAGCAAATTCAAGTGCCAAAAAGGATGTCAATGTCAATACAAATCATTCAGTACCAAAAAACATGAGAGTGTCTCACGTTGGTAAGTTTCCGAAAGATTACGAATTTATTTTTAGGATTTCATTTTTGCAAGAATAAAGCAATCAAATTGCGATTAAAGCGTGAATCCGGAACTATACAGACAATAAATGCACGCTCATATGCTGCTTATTTATAAAATCTGTTGAATTTCACTATCTCAGAGGCAGTTCATGCATATTTTTGCACGCAGTTTTTATTCAACGAAGCACAGTTTACGACTTTGCCATTTGCTTTCCCTCTGTCAAATTGTATGAATTAATGTTTCTATTAGCGGGTTGTCTATTTAAAAAATCCAACTTGTACAAGCAAATGCTATACCCTTTGAAACATCAAAGCTCTTAGTGAGATATGAAATTCATGAATTCTTGATCTTGAACCGTGACAAATTGCGCTATTTTCACTTCTTATAGAATTTCATAAGGACGATTTTATATAGTTCATTAACTTTTGTGTATATGAAGGAAAGAAACGTGAACCGACGATTCCATATCAAATGGCAAGTTACCCGTTTTACGAACGCTTTGGAAACTTCATGGCAGCTCTCAGAAGTTACCCGGGGACTTGGAAAGACCTCACGGACATTTTCCCGACGAAACCCATGGACGCGAGAAGTTTGGCTGAATGGGGAGAGGAAGCAAGAACATTTTTCCTGTTACCAGCAGCCATATTTTTGATTCCGGCGGCCTTGATGGAATTCCTGTCCGTGCCATTTGCTGGAGTTTTCCTTGTGCTCATCAATCTCTTTATTTTGATGTCACTTGGAGTGGTTTTTATTTATTGAAACTCTCTCTGCGAATCAAAATTCATAATCATGGGAATCAAAAAATCAAAACGCATGTCACATCGAATCGTCGGATCCTCACATATCCTTCAGAACTTTGATACTAATCTTCTTTGTCTTTAATAATAATTAATGATTAATCAATCATTATATTTTGTATATTAGGTTGTATTTCCGCTCATCACGTATTTATTTTATAAGTCGAGGTTAGTTGAGGTTATGACAATGCCAAAGACCAAACCATAAATTTCCTGTTTTTGTTTACCAATTTCTAAATTCTAAGAGCACCTTTGCTTGAGAGTTGAAACCTGTTGACATGTTCACTTTTGCTAGTTTCTCCTTCCAGTTTACTTCTGTCAAGTTACCGAATTAACGAAATAAACATTCCTCGTTAACATCAAAGTTTGATATTAACATGAGCAATTCAACATTTTGGATCTTATTTATTGCACTTTGTTTTGCTTTAGTTAAGGCGAGATGGTCTAATCGCCTTGATAGCGAAGAGGTAGAAAATTATCGTCAATTTATGAAGTCGCATAATTAATTAGTTCACTCGAAGTTCAGTGTGTTACGGATAAAGTGGCATTTTATTTTAATAGCATTAATTTTGATTTTGAACTTTTTAGATAGGTGAGAAATCATTAGATCCATTGGCTGAAGACAAATCCGGTGCCATTAGTTGGCCATGGCGTTTCCAACAACCAGCTCGTAAATTGACGGGTATTTGTACTCAAAGAGGCTTCGGGTGCAAAATTGGGGTGACACGATGTTGCAGTGGGGAAAATTCTTGTCGATATGGGATTTGTTTTTAAATTAATCAGCGACAAACACCCGTTCAACTCAGGGTATTTAGTCAATTTACTGTCTTTTTATAACGCCCAATTTAGATAAGCCCAAATGAATGAATCCATCTTTTTTTGTCGTAATATTGAAGTAATTTGCGAATGATTCATTAAAATGTTGTTTGGAATTAAATTATAAAAATTATAATATTTCCAAATTGGAATGTAATATAATCCTGTGATGTTGTTCATTCAGAGTTAACTCATACAATTTCATTTCATACACAAAAACTGCTTTAAGAAAGCTCTTTAAAATAATCATCCCCTTTCATCCCTTGCACTTAAATTTTTCGAAAGACAAACTTCAAAGGTATCATCATCATCCCCCCAAAATCCCCAAAAAACATGTTTTGAAGCAATCGAACCATAAAATGAGGAATTTCAACCAAAACAATACACATCCAAGTCATATCTGAGTGGGAAATTGGAGCAACGCACGGTAAAAGAATGCACCACAAGGTCTTCTTTGATATCGTGAGGAGAGCATCCACACAATATCAAAAGAGCGTCTCTCTTCAGTGTCTTCAGTTAAGTTGTAGATGCACTTTTGATATGGAAAGTATTTACGCGGATTTGAACCTGAATGGACGAGTGATCTCGTGTGGGATAATGAGCTTGGAACAATAAAAAAGCATTGCATTTTATACATTTTATACATTTTTACACTGCAAAGAAAAGCATGAAGAGAGAATCCAATCCCAAAATGATAGAAATGAATCACAGTCCACTCTCTCACAATCATTTTTGCTCGTCCTTCGAATTCTCACTTGAATGTTGAGTAGGATTTGAGATTTAATTCATTTAATGCACGTTACTATTGTAAGTATTTACCTTTACCTTACATCATGAATCATGAATCATGAAGATATGATTTCATGATGATGACTCGAACATGTCGAAGGCGGAATCCTCTCGTCGTCCCTTCACAGGTTCTTCAAGTGCATCCATATTCTTGGCACCTTTACGCATTCATTTATTTTTCTCATCAAAGAACACTAAACTTTGCAATTTTTTGTTTGTTTGGCCACCACAAATGTACGGCATTGCTACAGGTCAGTCTGGGTTTGGGAAGGGTACGAGTCGTACGAGTCTGGTGGAAACTTTTGTCCGAATTCTCCTGTACTTCACCTGTTTTAATGTTTTGGCTTATACAATTTAATTGCTTTTGATTAGAAATCCGTCAGAGATTTTATTTAAGGATAGATATTAATAAATTCCTGAACAATAAGCAGGTTTTATGCTTGTAAAGGTCGAATGTCAAGTGCATTACTGAAATTGGACAGTCCAGAATCCGGATTTGAACGGTTTTGTTCTCATTTTTTGGGGCACGCTGAGACAGTTTGATTGTGCAAACCAAAAACATAATAATAATTAATAATACGTTGCTAGTCATGCGTTCCAATGTTCCAAGTCGATTTAGATTGCTAATCTGTGGATACTTCATGGTAAGCAATTTTTTTCAAAAATTAATTTTTTAACGCATTCAAACCAATTTTGCATTTTATAATCTAATGTGTGAAATAATTACACAGGTTACATCTGTACTTTCTGTAACTGCACATTACAAATCCTTGAACCAGGAATCTATTAAATCAGGTTTGTATTCACTTGAATTGAATTTAGTGGCGAATTTAGTAAGGTTTATTCCGTCAATGCTGAGCATTGAGGAACGTTTACGTTGTTGACAGTGTGTCAACGTTTGAAAAGGTCATATTCATCTCATTATCATAAGGATTTTAATTTAAATAGGTCACCCAAGAATGTGCGTTTTGCGTAAACTTGTGCCGCCCAGAACAGTGTAAATGTAATCAGAATCAGAAACAACATCTCTGCTCATTATCTTACAAAAAAACGAGTCATCTTTTCTCTCTCTTTTCTTCTTTATCGTCTTGGCGAAAACCAGAGGAATCGTCTTTTCATGAGTTTTTATTTTTTTGCTCGGTTCTTCATCAAACGATACCTGATACAAGCATGATTTTATGAAAAAGTGCCGATACGTTTTCAAATTGCTCACATTAGTCAAGGAAAACTGCAAGTGAGCGGACTTTATTATGGTCATTGTATAAAATTTATAGTAGTTAAAACACGATGAAACACGGATTTCAACACATTTTCACCAATGCTTTTTCATTCACCTAGCAATTATTAATTATTATGAGTTGTAAAATGTGCAAGGCTTGTGTGGTCAGGAGAATGAGTGTTGTGCTTCGTATACAATGTTGTATTGAATGTCTTTTGAGTCGTTTCCCTTTAAATGTACAAAAAGTGTTCTTGGAGCGAGACGGAGACGAGAGACTTTGAGAGTGAAAGATCATTAAAAGATGAGTAATTTTTGAAGCTTGAACTACCTCTGCAGGTTGAGTTGAGATTGGAGAGCAAATGAAGAACACATTCATCATTTTTGCTGATTTTTGATTTGGGTTTTGAATTTTGCTACGGCCTCTCGGTCAAGTGCAATGAGATGAAACAGTTGAAAAGTGCGTTAACATGTGAAAGGCAATGGCTTCCCAAATCTGATGTAGTCATTACCAATTAGCAGCTTTGTTATGTACTATATTTGTTCAAAAGACTGGAATGACCTGAATGATGAGACTTTATGATTCTTGTTAATTAATGTGCAGGTGTGCATTTGGCGACGAAAGCTTCAGCAGCGAAAGAAACGCAAGTACAACAACCCGCTTTGTATACTTTGTTTGGTCGATCGGAGCAAAGTAACAATGACAGAAGGCATATTCGACATTCAAGAAGTGTCAACAAGACGCCTGTTGACGAACGATCAATGACTACCACAAAACAAGGGAAAGCTTTCAGCGGATTCTTTGAAGGTGCGCTTTCCAAGTTGATACTACAACCTTTCAATTTCAAAACCGGCACGACCTCAACCTCTGCACAAGCCAGAACATTCTTTTTGATGCCGGGACTTATGGTGATTGCCCCCGCCGTGCTCATTGAGTTGATCACTGGGATCATCACTTTGCTTTTATCCCCGTTCTTTGGTGTTCTCCTTTTCATCAGCAAAGTTGTAATGGCCCTTGGCTACTTTTCTTTCTTCACGTGAAAAATCGCAGGTGGTGATAATAGTCAACCATCCAAGTCTTACCAACTACTCCGATTGGAAAACAGTTCCAGTAGGACTTTAGGTCTCATGCTCATGGTTCCTGCTGCCATTATGGAAATCATGTCTGTCGGCGGATTTGCTCTTATGTCCCCTCTCATTGGATCCGGGTTTTTGGTTACTGTAACCATGCTCTTCGCTGGAATGATCTTTGGAACCATCTTTTTTATGTAAAGGTACCAAGTGTACAGTACAGTTATATAGTACAACCTTTAAATTAAATGCCACTATGTAACCCTAAGAAGCTTATATATCACCACTGCAATTAACTAATAATTAGCTTTTGATAGACTCTGTTTGTAATTTACCTTTAAGTTTAAGGAATGGAAATAAAAAGTCGGAAGGATTTTTTTGAATGACCAATCAAAAATATTATTAAACTAACTCAATTTCATTAAATAATGACAATAACAATAAATTGATCTTTCGTATGAATTAGATTCCATGAAAAAACGAAAAAGGGATAGGAAAAAAGGGCCTCGGAAAAAACGGGGCTGAACTCCTGGACATCGTGGATATATTCAAAAGCTAAACATATTTAAAAAAATGCTTTAATATAATAAGGGTATACATTAAAAAGAATGGCAGATTTGTAGGACAATAGTGACTGTCATTTAATATAAAGACTAGGAAAGCACAATGACACGTGACATCACAATAATGACAATGACAATTACATGTAAAATGTAATGAATACTAAAGCTAATACAGCATACAGGATAAGGTTGAGCATTGATGATCTGAAGATTCCAAGCTCCAAAGTCCCAAGGATGTACTATTACTTATTACAGTTTAAATTTAATTACGACTAAATTGCTTGATGACAGTGTAATGAAAATGGCCATTTTGTTTAAAGAATGAGATGAGCTGCGTAGAAAACAACAACCAAACTTCCAAACCAGGTATTGAGCTTTGCACTGGCGGAAGTTGTACAGTAGTCAAAGTCTTGAATGAGGTTTGGGTTCACGTCGTTCTGTCCTTGAGAAATGTCAACAACCCCAACGGAAGTGTCTTGAAAGAGCAAATTGGGATTGTCGTAATACGGACCAAAAAGACGCATCACAATTTCCAATTTACCTCCAGGCCGGAAATTGTCAACTGCTTTGAGAAGAGTGAGCCGAGCATCTTCCCGAATAACTTCGTCTTTGTTGTCGTTACGAGAAATGACCTTTGATGATGGGATTGTGCCCCAATTGCATTTTCGAACATCGCTAACCGGAGCTGTGGATCCGTTTTGGCATAATAACCTTATATCATCCGTGTTCAGCTTGAGCCCGAGTTGATCCCCTTTCCCGTTCTTAAACTGAGCCAATGTGACATGGTCAACAAATGCGACATCGGCAACGCCATCCTCTAAACATCGCAAGGCTCCAATGTCACCGTAGTACCGCTCCACTTTGCTGTCTTGACAGAATGTTCCAGGGACTTGAACTTTGGCCGGGCCTGTAAGGGGAAGTGATTACAAAACTAGGTCACATCATAAGGTCAATAATGACTTACATGTGTCATACGTGTCATGAAAAATTTGTACTTTACCTTCCCCGTCTCCTGCACAAAGCGAGCATAAACTGGTAGGCAACCAACTCATAGTTTTCTTAGCTTCCATCGTTCCTGGGACACAAGTAGCGTTGAAATACGTAGCCAACTGCAATGTAAGTCCACAAGTAGATCCAGAAATTTCTCCAGCATCTCTAAGGACGCTCAATGGAATATTCCAGCCTGCCAATGACTTAATCGACCCATGACATGATCGTTTGCCTTTCAGATCAGAAATGTTCCTGAAAGTCGTTTCCTTCTTGACTACCGCGAGCCCAAGTCTGTATGGAACTTTTCGATCACCTTCCAATTCTAATTCGCTCAATATTGGAGAAAGACTGTAATCCCTTGAGGCAACATCAGCACTCTTTGCATCCGCAGTCATTATGTCCGCTTGTCCATTCTTGACCATTTGCATACAATCCTCCGTGTGTTCACCAAGGACACAGTCGAACATGGGAAGAACTCTCTGTCCAAAGGATGCCATGCGGAAATCCATACATTTCTGCTGCTCCAACTCAGAACGGACGCAGAAACGAATAATTCGTTTTGATGAGCAAGAAGGCTTTTCAATCGTGACTGAATAGTTTCTTCGATCCAAGTACACAATAGGAGTAATCGTCCGTGCCTCATTTGGATTGTAATGAAACGCCACATCAGTAGTGTTAAATTCCAAAACTTTGAGCAACCATACCGGAACGATATTGGCAGTCTTCCCTGAGTCACTTGCAATTTTGCGAAACAGGGTGACCTGCTCTTGAATTTCCTTAATTGCTCCTGGTCCAAATCTACTCGATGCCAAGTAACCTTTCCATGGTCTTTTGGCCCACGAACATCGGTCTTTTGCAGTCAATGGAACCGATGAACCGTCCCAGCACAAGAATGAAAATTGAGATGTCAGGGGAGAAGGATTCCTAATGAAAAAAGACATCACTTTAATAAACGGTAACATTCAAATCCAAGTTTCGAAAATTTCTTACTCTTTCCCAAGTCGAAAGAATTCTTCCACAGCATCCATTTTCGTCCAAGCAACATCTCCATTGTTTTCAGTCAGACACTTCAAAGCTCCAGTGTATCCAGTGTAGGCATCTCCGTCTTTCGTAGTTCCACATGTCTCCGGATTTTTGCACAGACTGCACAAGTCGGGATACTTTCGCTCTGCAGAATATTACACAATATTCATTCTGGGATTGTGACCAATGTGATCTGTAATTAAAATTAATTAATCTGAGTCTTACTAAGCTCTTGATCGGCATCATCTTCAGGAACCCATTTCCCTGGAGCACAAGCCTTGGTAAAGTATTGATCAAAGGCATAAACGTCTCTTTCAGGAGTGGGAGCATCAATCGCATCGCAAAACTTTGTCAACTCTCCTTTCTCCATGAGATGAGAAAATGGAATCTTCCAACCGGCATTTCGTCCGTAACCCGTGTGACAAGATCGTTTTCCTTTCAGATCCGAAACGGTGCTAATTTGAGCACTATTTCTAACTACTGCAACCGGCTCGTACTTGAAGTCTCCTGATAACGAATATACGATTCAACAAGTCATTTAATTTAACCGACAATCGTTAAAGTGATAAGCTGTTAATCAACTCGTACTGTTTTGGAATTCATTTGAGCGAACTTCCGTGATGACATAAAATGCCTCCTTCTGGAATCGATGTGCCACGTACATTTCCTCAGGCTCCAAAGGTAAAAAATCCGCTTCGTTCTTCACAACTTTGGCAATACAGCCAATTCTATACAACATGTACAAGGACATTGTTTTAATGTTGCATTAACGTATCATTGTTTAATATTCTCTGCACGTGGATCCTTAATTGGGATTTATTAATAGCACATCAGTCAAGTTAACAATAAAACGCATTGCGTTTCTCACTTGTCATTAGCGGACACACAAGTCAATGCATTCTCAGTGACATTTGCAATCATGTCTTGACATGTGGACAAGGTTGTTTCAGGAACACAAAGTCGGTCTGCAACGTGAAAGTGAAAAAGGGTGTGAGAAAAACTTGAAACAAATTTTTAAATAGGTTTTTTAAAAAATATCTTATACAGTTACATTGCTTTGCTTGAGCGGAGACGTAGTCACTAAATAGAAAAATTGTCAAAAACGCCACAAGAGACATTTTTGCAGTGCAAGCCATTGTTATACGAAGCCGGCTTGCAAAATGACAAGTTAAATTGGGATGTGTAAATTAATCAATCAAGTGATCAACAAGTCAATTAGCTGAGATTTGACAAGATTATGAGAGTAATAGCTTGACAGAACTTGGAACTGACACAAGTACAACATACAAGATACGATATGAATATGAAGATTTATCACTTTGTCACATTATAGTAATGGAAAACATGGAACAAACTGTAGAAATGCTGGAGATTTCCAGAGTTGGACTCGATCCTTTGGGCAAACCCTAACAAATGTCGAGCTTGGCAGAATCACGTCCGTCGTCTAAAGATAAACAGTTTAAGGATTCAAGTTTACAAGGAATTTGAAGAGATAAGCAAGAAAAGAAACATTCCAAAAGAGTCTCACAAGTCACAAGCCTGTTGAACTGTAATCTTTGTACTAAAATGGAAAGAAAATCTCCGCTTGGTAATCTACATTGGAGGAAAATGTTATTCCAAATGGAAAGACTTTGAGCATTAAGTGAGATTTTTACATGAATGAGATGGACAAGTATTGACTTGACAAAAGCATGTTGCATGGATAGGCGAAAATACGAATACGCGTGCATGCGATTTCATTATGAGAAGGTCTCACAGCTCTTTGGTCTTGAATCTTGAGTCGTCACTCGTCAACAAGATCCACAAGGTCAAATTGGGGATTGCCATTTCGTCCAAGTCCACAGAGAGCTTAAACAACTAACAGTTTTGCACATGAACGACTCTCTCATTTAGTTTTTTTTACCTTACATGTATGAAAATGAATTCTGGAGTTTTTTTTACGTTGTAGTTGTAGGTTATAGCAAAGGCTCATTGTACAGTCAATTTTCGCTATGACATAAACAATACAACGCCGCATGCATGCGCGTTGGTTTTTGCTAATGGAGCTGATGTATGTGCGGTTTAACATCCATTGTTTACACTTCCCCCTTTTTGTGTGAGAGAATATTTGGCACGTGCAATTTTCAAGCAATCGGGATTTTAAGCTATGTAACCGTCTAAACTGTCGCATGAATGACTTTGTCGGGTTTTATATAAGGCGCTTTGGAATTTGTTTTGCATATGAAAGAGTTTAGGATTTCTGGTCAATTGACCGGAAGTCGTGATGAATTGAGTGACACATGAAACATGGAAAAATGCTTGCATTTTGCACATGAGAAATCAGAGTTGAAAGGTTTCTCAAAGATGTATGGATCTTTTGGAAGTGTACAAGGAAAGGATTTTGGATATTGTGAAAGAGCGTTTTCATTCATGGACGTTTGTGAACGGGAGGAAGTGTGATGATGACATTGCCGGGAAAGGATGTGGATGCACACCCGTGGTTTCGACATAGAGGAATAGTGGCTTTCCCTGGTATAACATATTTAGTAACATCAGTGTCCATGCATATACTAATATACACACACGTTCACAATGTATTTCTTACGAGGAAATCTCTTATAAAGGGAGTGGAAAGTGTGCTCGTCCGACGTGTAGATGTGAACGAGTTTCTCTCTCATGTCTCTCACTTCTGCTTTCTCTCATTTTCCGGAGCATGAGCCTCACTACCAGTTTTGCAAATGTATCAGGCTCGCTCTCGTTTTTCAGACCCTTGGAGCTTTGGAAACTGTTGTATTTTCTAGGGGACCCTTTTTTAACGTTTTGTTGTCCTTGGTTCAAAATTCGAGTATGCTAAGTTCATATTCGGACCCGTGATTTGAATGACTGTACAAATATCAATTATTCATTTATTTATTGACATACGAAGGAAGGATAGAAATGACGTTTTGATACAGTTCAATCGGCTGAGGATATTGCGGATTGTAGAGATTAAAGATGATATGATTGAGAAGAAAATGGAATTTTTAAATAGCATAGATTTTGAAAAAAAAGATAGATCAAGACCCAGGGAAAGTAAGTCGAGTGCGAATGCGCGTCGTATCGATCAGACGAGAGGTCTGCTTTCCTGGCTGCAAGTCAAGTTGCGGATTTGGCTCGGCTGCACTCGAGTCGGGTGAGGATTTATGGGCAACCAAAGGACGGAGGAAGAGGTCACCAATTGACAGAAAAAGGAGCCTCCGACGACCCCATCATCATGACCCGAGACCGGTTGCAAGCCCTTAGAGCGGTAAGCTCATTTCAATTCTAATCTTGTAATTTTCCCCTCCCTTCAAACTCTCAAGTGCAAATTGTAAAATCAATCAAAAATACATACCCAACCCTACAAAATACGAGTGCTTCTTAACGTTTTCTTTCCTTCATAGAAAACGAAACACTACTTTTTCCATTCGTATTTTTTTTGAGCGAGCAACTCCCTTGCACGTACAATCCCACACAAGCCAAAATAGTGCATTTTCTTTACATTTCCCATTTTGGTTTCCTCATTTGTTTTCATTTTGCACTTCCGGTTGTGTGGCCAACTCCCTCTTTACTATTAAATGACAAAAAAACTTAAAGTCACTCAGTTTGAGGCTCCCTTGTGTTTTTCCATAGATTTTTATACAAGGTCCCTCCTTTACATTACACAATATTGTACAAAAGAATTGAACTGCATAGTACGAATCAGTTAGTCTGTTAGTCATACTGTCAAGTGAAAGGAATCATCCAGGGAGAAATGATATAAAAAATTCATCCCCTTTGTGTTTGACTGAGTGAAGGTGAAGGGAAAGCATTTTCGAATTCCAAACAGTATCAAAATGGATGAAATTATATAGCAAAATTCCCCGAGGAATTTTATAGGGTTTAGGATTTCATGACGATGCAATCATGGTTTGCCAATATAGTATAATAGTAAGGTCCGATTTTTTTGCAATGTCATAACAGGAGCTTGTTACAGTGACGAGTTGCGATTTACGGGTTACTATTACGTCAAAATTGCATGTTAGTAGAGTTTTATATCTACAAATCAATGAACTCGGGTACTGGAAAGTTGTCGCGATTCTTGATCGCGGGCGGGTTTGTCAATTAAACCAAAGCGTCAATTAAGGGCAAGGGATTCAAGGGAAGCAATAATACCAACACCGCCAAAAGGAACACGAAACCATTTAATATAAAACGTTTTGAAAATGACAATGATACTTACATATTTTAAATAAAATCCGTCGTGTGGGTCGTTCTTTAAAAAAGTACAGTAAACTGGGAAAGTCGCAAAGTCGCAGTGTCGTAATGTGTCGTATGAATAATAGGGTTTTTACGGGTTTTTACAATACCCGTTTTAGCTCTATAAACAAGCAATAAATAAGCATGTTGGATCATAAAATCGTGCACAAGGAAAGGACAAGAAGTAATTAGCAGTTTACCGTTTTTGCTCTGCATCGCTTTTGTTCTCATGTGTGATGGGAAAAGTTTTTGCACGATAGACGATCAGGGCTGCTCTCGGGATGGAGCGTTTAATCCTCCCGTGTGTGTTTCATGTTTCACCCAGCGGGTCATTAAGCCAAAAAAACGGTTTTTTTCTGTCTTCACCACAGGCTCAGAGTGACGACGAGGATGGGCCCGACGACGTGGCGCTCAACATGGAGGGAAACCCTCAAATGGACGAGTTCTTTTCAAAGGTGAGTCCATAGTCGCTAATGTCCAAAGTTTCAAACTCCATAGTCGTCATCGTCCAATTATGAACAATTCCAGTATGTATTTCCAGTATGTTGAAAAACCCCGAAATATGCAAATGTAAGTGGAAATGTTTGAAATGACAGGTGGATGAGATTCGGGAGATGATATCAAAGATACGGGGGTATGTAGACGAAGTAGAGAAAAAGCATAGTGCCATCCTGTCTGCACCCCAACAAGATGAAAGTGAGTTGACATGATTTAAAGTTAACGTATATTTACGAATCAGATTAATGATACGACATAGAATCGAAAAAAATGACAATTTTCATGTGTTCTGCTTTGCGCATGCAGAAATGAAGCAAGAACTTGAAGATCTCATGGCTTCCATTAAAAAGGCCGCAAATCAAGTCAGATCTCGACTAAAAGGTTGACATTAACACATTTTTTTGCTTTTCTACCCATTTTGCACAATCAGTTCATGGAGATGAATGATTTTTCACAGTGATTGAACAAAGTATTGAAAAGGAAGAACAGGAAAACGATTACTCAGAAGGATTGCTCCGAATGCAGAAGACGCAGCACAACACGCTGTCCAAAACGTTCCTTGAAGTGATGACGGAATACAATCGCACTCAAGTGGATTATCGAGATAGATGCAAAACCCGGATAAAAAGACAACTGGAAATCAGTAAGACAAAACAATTTCATAAAGTGACTCATCAAGTATAGAATCATTACATGTCACATTTTGATGTGTTGTCTTTGTTCTGATGGACTTGTGCGTTTTAATTCATTTCAGCCGGACGAGGCACAACTGACGAAGAACTGGAAGAAATGATCGAGCAAGGGAATCCTGCACTGTTCACTCAAGGGGTAATGAATATTTTATAGCTACTAATCGAAGAAATCATGGTTTTTTTGGAGGAATTTTGATTCTAAGATGTCAAATTGATTACCAGATTATCATGGATACTCAACAAGCACGTCAAACATTGGCGGACATTGAGGCTCGCCATGAAGACATTGTCAAACTGGAGAATTCTATTCGAGAACTGCACGATATGTTCATGGATATGGCCATGATGGTCGAGAGTCAGGTAAAATAAGTTTTAAAATAGTTTTTTTTCAGTTTTCATCCAATTTTTGCCGGGGACTTTTGCTAATTTCAAAACTATAACATTGGATGTTCATGCTTTCCCCGTCACGTTATCCAAGTTTATTGTGTCATTGTGAGCATTAGGAATTATTAAGCATAGGCACGAAAACTAAAAGTTACTCGTGTCCATGTTCAAGAAAAGGAAAAACGCTTGGGACATTTGAATTGAAATGGACTGACACTGACAAATGAGCCCGAGTTTTGCTTCTTTCTGTTTGGTTGACGGTGTACAATTGATTTTTTTCCAGGGAGAAATGATCGACCGGGTCGAATACAACGTGGAGCATGCAGTGGACTACGTCGATAGAGCCAATCAAGATACTAAGAAGGCACGACAGTACCAAAGCAAAGCTCGCCGGGTAACATGTTTAAATATTTTATTTTCAAAATCCCAGTTTCATAAAAAAGACTTGAAATTGCTAATATAATGACTAATCTCTAACCAAATGCAGAAGAAGATTATGATCCTCATCTGCCTCACTGTCACTGGGTTCATCTTCCTTTCCACGATTGGTGCTTATTTGGGCTTCTAAAAAAAACTGGTTCAAGGAGTCAAAAAGCGGTCGTCGAAGGTTCTTAAGGAGGTTGACCATCCAAATACTTCCTCTCCATAAATACTGAGCAAGTATTCCTTTATCTTCCAGTACATAGATAACTTATGCAAACGATGCTGCTTAATTTTTAATTATTGTCATCTTTAAAAAAGCCTCTGCTAAAATGCCGAAGAATTGCGCTACAAGAATTAACCATATAAGATAACAACACACTTTACATCAAAGCACATGAAAATACACGTGTGCACACGTTAATCAGACACAATTTGAATTGCTTTTTGCATTTTCCCCAATTTACACATGTAAACACAGAAAAAGCGCAATCTCAAGCAGGGTTCTTATATACAACACATGCCTTATTGTTTCTTTTCGAAAAGGTTGTTCCTTTTTTGAAAACGAAATTTCCGGTTTACTAATATTCATTTAGATTTAATTAGAATTATATAATTTATAGAAACAAGCACGCAAACACAAAAATACACGGCAATAATTCATAAACTCATAAGAAATCACTGGATTTACGAAAAAAAACTCACTGCTTTGGAACGAAAATGCTTCAAAAACCATTACCTAAAGTGCTACAACTTAAATTAAATTGATTACATTTAATGATGAGGCGTAGCCGGACAAATAAAGTAATATTAATTTAGGTTGTGTGTATTTAAGTAATATTAAACACAACAAAAGAATAAATACAGGGAAAAGAGATATTTAAAACAAAAAGCTTATAGGGCTTTCGAAACGTAGATTTTAGACGGAAAGGTCAAAAAGATCAGGATAAGAAAAGCACTCAAATTCCTATTAATTACTGTGTTTTTTGAATCACAATTCACAAACACGGTTGAATTTCCATTTCGTAAAATTTCAAAGGGTAAAAAGTATAGTTTTCATTTCTGTCCGTTTTTGTCCCAAAAAAATGTACTAACTGCACCAAATAATGCCATTATTTGTAATATTATACTACTAACAAAACAGATTTTCAAAAAGAAACGTCCTAGCTGAAGTATTTTTGAGAGATTGTTGTTGTTTGAAGTGTTGATTGTGTCATTTCATAAATTAATCGTTGTTATAAAACACAAAGTGATTTTAAACCAAAAAGTGATTTTAACATTTTAGCCAGTTTTCGTATTAAAAACCTTAGTGTTTTTTGAGCAATTTCCATATTTCGAACTATTTCATCTTCATGTAAACAAATGTAATTAACTTTCGTTTTCAAACAAAAACAACGACACAAAAGTTTGTTGTTTATAATATTGTTGACATTGATGCATAGTTGGATGTTTCCCGTAAAAATTCGTGACGTCATCTTTTTTGTGTAGAATTTTTTTGTAGATTATTCATCTTGTCATCTTCGATCCTTTTTCCTTCCGATGATCTCCGTTATTGCAAAAGTACTCAAGCAGCTCTGACCTCTGACCTTGTAGACACAATATACTCACAAAACCCGCAACAAACAGCAATTTAAAACACGAATTCTCTTAAAAACCAATTAATACCTATCTGTAATACAAAATACACAAGGTAGTTGAATTTTTAGAACCAATACAAAACAAAACTCCAGTTCAACCCTATAACAAGCTAAAACCGCACCATATCGACGTGTTCTGATGTCAACTTGTAAGATTGCTGAAAAACTATTACGAATAATTCCATTTGATCCAAAAAAATAATGAAAAATTGGTCAGTATTTTTCCTCAAAATACATTTTACAAAAATTAAAAGTCCCGTTCCGTTCCGTTTACCCGAAATTAATATTGGGACAATAGTTATAAACGAAAATGATATCAAGTTCGAGAACATTTTCACTGTCATCATGTCATCAACGAGTAGTGGGAACGAACGCCGGAAAGCTTAGAT
>JABASF010000524.1:0-39048 GCA_019776145.1 Harlomillsia oculata
TTGCAAATGTACAAAACAAATTCATCTTGATTTTATTTCACGTTTATTTCCCTTTTTTAAATGCCGTTTTGTGCATTTAGTGTCCATGAATTTTATACTGAAGAAGGCAATTAATTTTAAGGTGTACTCAAAATCGACTTGATTTGGTTTTTCATGGCATTGTTTTTATCGCTTTTTCTATTAAGCAACGTACAGCTAATGAGTGATACATAGGCATTAAACAAAGATTAGATTGCATTCAGCACTATAACACTATAGATTTTTATAGTATTCTACCTTCAACAGTTTTATAGATTATTTAAGCTACTGCAGTACAGTATATAACAGTACATAGTAATACAAGAAGGGTCAACTAATAGCTCCTTTTGTCATTATCATTATACAATCCTGATTTCCGCTTTCCTTTCACTCATTATGACTTTCATGACTTTATAACGTTATAACTATAACGTTATAGCTCCTTATAACATTCATGTTTTGAAACTGTTATTTTTATAACTATTCTATAATTTAGTATTTTCTTAAAATTAACAACAATTACGTAATATTTACAACGCAGTTTTGAAATAGAACAAAACACAGTAAGCATTAAAAATTTTGTTTTGTGACTATCCTGCAATTCAAGCACAGTTTCGGACACAGTGACAGTGTGCTAGAATAGATGAATCACCGGTGCGATTACGTTGTATTTATATTGGGACTTTGTATAAAGCTTCAGTTTAACCATCTTTTGGCACTAGAAAAAATAAAAATCCAAATACTATTAAAGCCGCGTTATAGTAAATAGAATCGTAGTTTTCGTGTGTTAGTGTTAGTGTATTGAATTTTACCATGTCCATAATTACTAGAAGTTGGATGGATGTCGGTGTATTTCTGGTTGCGAAAATCCATCCTGGCTGCAAGAGCTTTTAAAGGATTGCGTGACTTTCCACTTGACTTTCTCCGGAGTATAGGAACATTCTTTTTCAAAACGAGTAAATCTTCTTGTCGTTGAACTTGATCAAAAGACGTTTGTATGGACAAGTCTTCGTCATCAAAGAGTGACTCGCCTCCTTCAGACACGTTAGAAAGTCTATTCTTGTTTACGGGAAGGAAAGTGCCACAAGTATTCGTATGGGCACTCTTAAAAAACTTTTGGAATGACTCGTCATCAGGATATGGTACATGGACCACTGACACTCTTGTACTGTTTTGGGGTACAAGGTCATCCGCTACCATGCAAGAGCTGTCGTTGTTGTTTCCTGCTTTACGACGTCGTGTTACGGACACTGGACGAGAATCCAGCTCATCATTCGAAGAACTTAGGGCTGTCAGGATCGGAAGTAAGTTTGATGTCGCGGGTGTCGCTTTCTGTAATTTATGAATGAATCAGTCAGTGTATTAACTACATTTGTTTCAGATTGTATGCAATTGTTAATTGTTCTTACAGCTACTTGAGAAGCAAAGCTGGACCGATTATCTAATCCAGAACCATAGGAAGCGGAACAATGTGACCATCTTTCATTATTGTTGGCGCATCGCCTCCAGATTTCCTTAGTAAAATTTGCCTGTGTCTCCTTTTGGGTTTTCCATGTCTTCTTCCGAAACCTAATGAAATCATTGCCAAAATGAGTCACATCACATCACAGTGGTCACAGTGCAAAACTAAGGGAGGTGTGAACTTTGAACTATAGTATTTTTAATTTCAATTATTAATGTGTCTTACACAGGAGAATTCTCATAAGACTTTGAAATAATCTCAGCAACTTCTTGACCTCCGGACGACACTTCTCCATCCTCGGAAGCTTCCGCATCAAAGTTTCTCCGCGTATTGGTCAACATCATAGATTTGACTTTGCTGTTTCTTTGTGACATCAAAGGAGAGTATTTGAAAGCATTATCCAAATCAGAAGCACTCCCGCGTCGTTTGCTTACTACGTTCGATGGATAACTGTTGTCTTCATACATTTCTCCGGAACCGGAACTGGTGTTGCATCCGATTCCCAACATGCTCATACTTTGAAATCCAGCTGCTGATACATTACTCGCTGAGGAATTCGGAAATAAAGGAGTTAAAGGGATGATTCCGTTAATCTTTGGTGCGCTTCCCTGAAAGCGACTTGGCAAAACTGGTGTTGAAGACGACACATTTGATGTTTTATGACTGGTGGCAATAATTTTGTCGAACATGGTCACACGGTCCTTGAGGCTCAAGGCTGATGGTTCTTCATCCTCTGCTGGAGCTCGTTCTGCGTTGTCGAACGAAAAATTAAAAAGTTTTGTTTACTCATACAAACAAACATACAAAATATAAATAAATCTCAAACGCTCAAAATCGTGATTCAAGCAAATTAGAGGCAGTAAAGACAGTAGTAACAATAACAACTAATGAGTAATAATCTTACCGCAGTAAGGAAATAGCACACTTCTTTGGAATTGTTGAGTGGCAGCTTGCAATAATTCAGTCATTCCTATCTTAATATCAGTTGCGGAAATGGCATCATGTGATTTCGACATGCTTTCACCAGTTGAACTTTGATCCTGTTTATTTTGCTGATCAAATTGTTGGGATGCAATTTCGACTTCAGTCGGTGTGACTGGTTGAGTCAAATGCCTTGGTCTTGCATTACTCCCAGAGCGTTCAGGTCTCACTGGTTCTGAAGTATCTGAATTCTTTCTCCAGCGACTAAACCTTTGATCATGTTCCAGTTTCATGAAAAACGATGCTTTCTCTGCAACACTGAAACCCATCACAGTTTCACCTTCTTTTTCCTGTTCTGAGTTTGGAGTTTGAGCCGTTGAATTCAAATTAGATGAATCCGTTTTATTCCCAGATTGTTCTGTCCTAGAACTACTCCCAGTGTATTTGGAAGATTTCTCAAAGAATTTTCTAAGAAACGCTGGTTGACTATTCGAAAAGCGCGTCCAATAAGAATTGCTACCAGATGAAGTGCTTTTCTTTAATGCGAATGGTGAATTATCCTTTGATTTTACGGATCCATCACTGCATTTGTCGAAACTTTCTTTCTGTAACAGTTTCTTGAGAAAGCTCACGCCTTCGGCATCCGAGAATGAATCTCGTTTGACTATACTCGGAGTCACTTTTTTCTCGAGTTTACTTTCGTTCCCTAAGCTTGTACTCGCAGAATAGATGGCTGACGAAGAACTGCCTTGATGGATGTTGCTTTCATTTGTTGTGCTCACATTAAAAATGGATGGGATAATGGGAGCTTTCTGAATAGATTTTTGAGCTTCTAATCTACTGGAGCTGTCTGTACTAAACCCAGAACCAATATGGGAAAAGCTTCCTACAGAGTTTCGTTCACTAGAAACTACACACAAACATAAAAAATGCATTTCAGTTAATGATCATTGAAATTGAAAATCAGTTGAATGTCTTCGCCATAAAAAATATAATTTGATCATACGGTAGCAATAATCAGAGAGATTTTCTGGAACCACTTCATCTGTGAAGGCTCGGTTCAAATGAGACTTTCTCCTATGACTTTTGTCCTTTAATTTCTTCGGTTCCTAGGAATGAAACAAGGGAATAACCTTTTCATCTTGTTTGAATTTTAGACAAAATAACACGTTAATTACTACTAATGAATTACTGAATTACGTTCAAGTCTGGTGACACAGAAGATAAACTACTATAAAGAGATTGTGGTCTTGACAGTCCACTTTGAAACTGGTCACAAGAAGCTCCAGTTTCTGAAGCATCCGATGATAAAGTCGAATGTAATTGTGTAGTGGACACAAAAACAATCCCCTTGGATGCCAATGGAGTCAATGGTAGCGGTTTTCCTACATTGTCTTTTATGCTACCGCTAAGACGTCTTCTTTCATAGAATCGTTCGTTCGAGGTCACTTGTTCCCATTCTTGTTGTTGAGAATTTAAAACATACGAAATTCATTTAATTTTTAATTCATCATTATTGTATGCTATCAATTCTGCATTTTGAATCCAGTAAAATCATGAAACAATACAGCAAACGCATTAAAAACTAAAGAAACGAAAACAAACTTGAAACTTTAAAAAAAATCACATTCCATGCGGTTAAAATCATTGAAAAATCATGCAATTTTACATTTGTTGACGCATAATTTGCATAACACGTTGTTTTGAATGTTTCAAGTTGATTCATATTTTGCCGTACCGGATTAATTTATACATTGATTTATTTTGTTATGCCCATGAATTTTTGATTAATACGAAGAAGTTAATATCGAAATCATACCTGCGAAGGTTGTGGTGCCTTTGTTCTTTTTCAGAATTTCTGATAAATCAAATGACGGAATGACGGTAAGGACAATAGGACAACCCTGCATGTTTGTAATTTATGTTCGGTATAAAATTAATTTGTAGCTTCGTCCCTAGTCTAAGTATACGTATTTTAATTTTGAAGGTGCTCAATTGATGGCAAATCTGACAACCTTCTTATTATTGTGTTTCATCTGACATCAGATCTGGAACTGGATCTGACCTGACCAACATCACGAAACAGCCGGAACGTACTTTATTCGCATTCGCACTCCTGGACAGCTTAACTTTTATGTCTATTTTGTTTCCTATTTTTATGTTGTAATGCTGAAATCCGTAGTGGCGGTATGTTGAATCGCACGTATTGAAGTAGGAGCGGACATTCACACAAGTAGCGTTTTGGTCTTTTGGTAGATGCACAATCACTTTGAACCTAAGCATAATAAAACAAAACTCTCAAATCTACAACAAAATAGGAAAAATATTGAATTTCAAAAATAATATGATTATTTACAGCTTGCATGCAAATAAATCATGTAAGTGCGATAATGCGGTGCAGTGGTGCTTGGTGCCAATATCAGTTACTTAAAATTTTTACCGAAACAGCAAAAAGTTGCTTTATGACATTAATTTACTTTACAAGGTTTAAGGGATAAGCCAAAGAAAAAAGGAACTTTTTGTTTGAAAAACGACTTCGAGACTAAGAGTCGAATTGAATTCCGCATGGCTTCTGTATTTTAAAATATCGCAATGTCCAGTCTCCATAGTCTCATCAATGGAATTTTTCTTATGAAATCGCTGGAAATTAATTGTAATTCCAACCATATAATCATGAAGGTCACGTCACATTTTCCTTCATTCCTGAATCACTCACTGAAAATTACATGTAAAGGTCGCGTCACAAGAAAAGTGCATACGGTCGGTATGAAAAGGAATCAAGGAAGAATGGATGCAAAAAATGGTGAACGGTACTTCACAGGTCACACTGCAAATTGGCAATTGGCAATTGTAGGTTTCGGTTGTCAACTCCAAAGTCCAAAGGGATTTTGATTTCTCAAGTGCATTTTCGAGCACTCAACGGATGTACAGTCTGTAAGTCTGTAGTACATGTAAAATGTAAATAGGAGAACCACACCTTTCAATGATTCTTATCATCGCAACATGCCAATCTCTCGACGTAACTCCACATCCGCATTGCAATTGGATCAGTTTACTACTACAGTGCGGAACAAAGAATGCATATTGTGCTATGTAGTGTCAAATGTCATCATCATCTTGATTCGTAAACGAAAAACATCGAAGTGATTTTGCATTTGTTTATGTACGTCTGGTCTGACTCTGCATAAATCACAGTTTCGAAGTAGTCGAAAATATCCGTGTATAAGAACAACGTAATGCAACGACAAAAAGCGCTACAGCTGCAACTCATTAAAGAATAAATAAAACTATTAATATTAACTACTAAAATCAAATAATATGACCAAATTCAAAGAGCAAACACTATGAAGAAAACGTTCTATTCTAAAGTGCTCTAAAACAATGTGCAAATCCAAAATCAAGAGGTGAGCAAATAAATAAGAAGGCAATCAAAACTCAATCCAAATCCAAACAAATTACGGTCAACCTAGACTTTTAATTTTAGAGGGTTCACAAAATAAAGTAATGTAATTAACTTATAATTTAAATCAATCGTAGCAATGGTGAATTTTTAAAGCTGGAGACACGCCACATGCATTATTATTTTCATTGCATTTTGCATACCATTAAATTTCATTCGTTTATCGTTTCCAATCACAGAAATGCTTCATAAAATTGTCTACTCTTGCGTCTTGCAGTTTGTTGCAGAACTTAACCTACTTAACTTAACTAATAATTATATTCAATAATTAATGCCTCTCATCAGTTTCTTCCTTCCTGTAAATAATGACTACACTAAGATTATAACTATATACAGAAAACTAAATAAATCATTTTTAGTCTACTAGATTATTATTAAACTATATAACGGCAAATCTACTCAACATTACAATTTACAGAAATTACATCTACGAATACAGAATTGTGCATTTTGTAAGCTACACAACAATATATTATTGTTTTTTCGCTGAGTACTAATTACTGATTAAATCGTAATCGTAACTTGACAAAAATCTGTACACTTAAACTACAAAACAACAAATTAAACAATCTTGCTGAATATATAAATTCAAAATGTCTTGGAATTTTGCTGTACTTGCGTTACTAACAATCGAAAATGTCTTTTAATGCGACAGAGAAAGAAGGTGAAAACTCGATCATTCGAAATATTGAAAGAAGAACAAGTGAGTCCTAAGTCCGAAGTCCGAAGAACCTCAGAACAAACAAAACAAACCAACCAAGAACTGAACAAACCACAAATGGGATCTTTGAACAATTTTGAATTCTTTTAAGTTGCTACAGTATTAAAATTCTTTATACGGCTAAATCCAAATACCATGCTCTATATTTCGTTACTCTGTCGTAATGGAGTTGGAAAAAATCTTGAGTAATGCCTATATATAAACTTTATGTATCTCAAGCCAAGTTCATTGTCCATTATGTAATTAATTATAATAAAGTATAAGCTCAGTGTGTCTTGTATCTTGTTTATAATTCCAACGTGAGCTACGGTTGCTAAAATTCAGTAATAGAGATGTACGATGTGCGAATGTCACTGTGTCATTGTCGAGAAGCAACGCGATAACATCTTTCTTGGCATGCGTTTGTTCATATATCCGAATGCGTACCAACAACATTGTCGAAAATGTTCCAATTTCATGTTCCTTATCTCATGCCAACTTTTGTAGAATCTAATCAGAGTACAATAAAATTATAAAGTTTTAGACTCTTTGAATTTTTAAATCCAATTGGGAAAGATCGAGATCGATACGTGAGAATTGAGAAACGAAAACGAAAGGACAGAAATAAAGGAAACTTAAAAGCCTAAAATGACTAAAGTCCAACAGACGAAAGAATGAGTTAAAATTTTATTTCAAAAGATTACTGCTGGATAGCAAAAAATATGGTATCATATGTAAGTTTCAATTGATACTTTAAACGAGTTTCAACGAGTTCAAAATGATAAAAGAAATCAGCTTCATCGGATTTAATATAGCCACTGCTTTGGTCACAGAAGCTTGTATACAAATCAACAATATAGGGACATATTGATTCAATTTGAGAAGACAACATTGATGAATTATTATTATTATGGGGACTAAAAGGTAGAGACTATGCGCTTCGCGTTCGGATGATGGTTTTTGTGGTCCTGCTTTTTATGTTTTGTTGGATCATGATTTCAAACGTTTAACTCTATGTGTCGTCGTCAGCGTTGCTTATGGTGTAACTGTGTAACTGCACACATTGAACATTTTCATTCGAATTCCTGTTTGGCATGAGGTCTTGGCTTAACTCAAGAATTCAAGATCAGGGATGCACTTAACTTAAGACTCAATATCATGCAACTTGCAACTTCTCTTTACGTTACTTATACTAGCAATGCTGCGTTTTCACAGTACATTTACAAGATGGTAAAAAGAAGTGCATGAAATACATGGTGTTTGGACTCGGACCAAATACGGATTCCGATACAGTGTCATTGCGCGAAAATATCGGTCTAGAAGAGAAGAATGCATATCGGCAATATATCAATAAAATTGTTGACTAACTACTTTTACGTTTTACTACAGAACTACAGAAGGAAGGTACGAAAACGAATTTCGACTTTCGACGGTACATGATATGATTATGATACATCATACATCATAAATTAAGAATTCCAGAAGAACTTCAGTTGTTGAGTACTTTTAATATGGAGAAAGAAAAAGTAAACTGAATGACGTAATAATCCTATTCAAAATTGAAGTATAATTCGTATAATAAATAATAATACGAACCTATGGCACAACTTATGATATGACTGTGAGCAGACGTTATTCATACGCTTACTATAACTATAACATTACATTTAACCTCTATGTTTTGAACTGAATGGGGAATACCAAAAGGTTCTTCATTCTGAATTTTTTTCAAAGTATTTACTAATACTCCTAGTTTTTTGGCATTGGTGTGGCATGTTGTAAAAAGAGAGGAAAGGAGAGAGAGAGAGGAATAGTTCGCTATTCTTTGTGTACTATACAGACTACTATACAAGACAGAAACTGACTCTCATCTCACAAAGTCGAACTCCTTTGAATGTGATTGCACAAACAGTTCTGAAAACAAGCCGCATGACTAAAATAGGTCGGTTGAGCTGTGCTTGTAGCAAATTCATGTGTGTACTTGAGTACTTGTAGTAAAAGCGTATGCGTAGTTATTTATAATTCTGTGTGCATAGCGTCTTCGTCTCAAGTCTGGCTCAAGTTTAAGGAACTGTCATTAAAACATGAACCTTTTTCAAGTCACGTTTTTTAACACGTAAAAATTTCAAGTAATCTAATCTGTACTGGTCGCTGGTCTTTTTGTGCCATCAGAGTACAAATCGGGCATTTTGCAAAAGTTTCATCGTCATTGCAAAAACAGGCACACTTTTTTGGAGTAAAAGTGGTACAACATTGAGCTTTGCTGTTCTTACATTTTTTTCTCTTCCGTTTCTGGGAGATAGCTTATCTACACGTGGGGTTTTGAAGATTACACAGAAGAACGTGTAAAGTCAAAATCTCAAAGTCTTCATTGTAGAGTAGTATTATACATTGGAAGAAAAGTGTGCTATATCTATAATAGCTGTATATAGGTACTACAGACACAAAACGTTACTGAGAAACAAATCCATGCGTTTTTTGAGCCTACAGTAAAAGATGAGCAAAGAAAACGAGGACAGCAAGGAAGATCCCGAAAGCCGGGACAAGTTCAATGTTGGCCATGGAGTAAGTGAAAGCAAGCAAGTAGCATGCAATTAACAAAACTCGACTCCAGCGGTCAAGCCAACCTTCTGACTCAAAGTCAAGCTCACCTTCCGGAGACTTGGGTGACCCGGAAGAATATGTTGTGCTGCTTGGTGTAACAACTGCAGATTTATTGTTGTTTTGATGTCTCCGAGACGCTACGGGAGGGTCATCATTGACTTGTGACTTGACATCCTTCGTCGCATTAGAACGCGGGAAAGGTTGCTTTGAAGTGTCATTTGTCATATTCTCATTCTCGTCGGAAATGGTGTGTGCCTCGGGTTCAGTCAATACCTTTTTCCTTGGAGATGCACGAGAGTGCAATTGGAATGGACGTTTCGAGTGCTGCTGTCTCTGCTTCGGGCTTAATTACAATGGCTTTCTTGATCTCAACTTCTACGATGGCAACTTTGTTTGTTTCTGGTTTCCCATCTCGAGGGCCGTACGTTGCTTCCATTTCGGGAATTTTTTCATTGATACATTCGATAATGTCTTCAATGGAATTTCCTTTGATCACTGGACCTGGTGGAGGCTCAAGGGTATTGCTCTGGGTAACGGTAACTCGGTCGGGTAGAACAGTACTGGTTTCAATTTCACTGTCTGTTGCTGGTGGACTTGGACTGTATGTCACTTTGCGCTCTTCAGCAATGATTTTTGGTGGAGGAGTAACGTTTTCTCGACAGTTTTGAGCATGATAAGTTTCTGAATCAGATCTTTTGTCGCCCCAATGTTTCCTCTTATCCTTCGGAACACGCCTACGAGTACTTGGTGGACCACATGTGTCAGCCTCACGAAGCAAAGCATCCATCAGTTCATTGAGTTCATCTTCGCCCCTGTTGCTGTTCGTAGGACTGGGACTAGAAGCATGTGCAGTGGTTGTGGGCAGAACCCGTGTCGACCTACAATAAGTCTTCTTGGCTACATTGGTTTCTCCTTCATCCGATTTATCACTGCTAACTTGGTCTTTTTCAGGGTCGCAACTGGATTTTCTATTAAAAGCCTCTAGATTGATTTCCTTCACTTTTCTTGGAGGCGGAAGAGGATTGAAAAGGTTAGACGATGCGTAGAGCTCGGATGGGAACAACACTTCCTTGGGCAAATCCGACCAACTTCTCCGACGCATTTCTTCTTCCACGTTGTCCATGAACAATTGAGTCGATTTGGATTCTACCCAACTCCCGCGGCGGGTTTTCTGCCCTTCGAGTAAACTGAATGGAGTTGAGGGTAAATATGATGATGTGAGATGTGAGGAAGTTGGCATTATGACAGTGGATGGAGTGGCATTCACCCTCTCTTCCGGTGACGTCTTTTCTTTGGCATCGTCTTGGAAAGCTTGATCTTGTGGTTGAGCCGCTGCTAACTCTTCTGTCACTTGAGCTTGGCTGAGAACTGCCGCTTGTCGCTCCAGCTCATCCTCCCTTTCCTTTTGAAAGCTCTCAAGCAAAATATCTGTCCAGGGACGTCGCGGAGACGAAGGATCGGATGGAGGAATGCTTACCACCTTCTTAGGAAACTTTGGTAGGAGCTGTCCGTCTGCGCCCAACAAACCAAGTTCAGTGATCGTTTCTGTGCTCGTTTGTACTTTCTCCACTTGCTCGACCCAACTTGGTTGACGGTACATTCTCGTGGAGGAAGAAGGGGATGCACTCCTATTCAGGTCCGTGAAGCTGTTCCACTTCCCAATTTCAAAGTTGACGGGAGAAGAGTGGAACGGGATCATTTGTGAAATATTGGCGGACAAGGACCGAATAGCTCTTAGCTTCCTGCTCCTCTGAGACGGCTCAAGCATGTTGAATGTGAACACATTGTCTCTCGTTGGACTGAAGAGTCGAGGAGTCCAGTCCTTGCTCAGATTGTTATCTTGGTTCAAGTCTTTCCTTAGATTTCTAAATGCAATATCGTCTTTCACTACGTCGGGTCGTTTCATATGACGAAACAGAGGACGAAACTTTTCCACTGGATTTGAATGCAAGTAGTCACTCGCTGGAGCAGGAGTCACTGGTCCCAACGGGATTCCAAATTTTGGCTGTGGCTCGATTATCCGAAGCGCATTCGCTCGTTGATAGTTTCGAAATGATAAATCATCAAGTGTAAGGTCAGGGTCATCATGCCCGCCAAGATATAACGAAGCTGAATCTTGAGGACACGGAGATGTCGGTGGTGAAAAAGCGGGCGACAGAATCATGTATGACCCAGTTTTGGAGACAACGTCTCGAGGATCATTTGGTAACTTGTCCGGATGATCAAAACGACGATTCGCCATATCATCAGCTACAGGATCGGGTCTTGAAGAGCGACGCATGGGAGGAGCACGTTGCCTATTCAAATTTTCTGTACTGTACATAAAAGGATTAGTGCTCCCACTGCTACTTCCAGTTCCAGTGGCCAAAGATTCAATTGAACCACATGGCGGTGGAGATAACGGCGGTAATGTAATGTTTCTCAGTTCCTGATGAGGAGTTGGCAAATCCCGTCTTTCAGCCCGATCCAGCAAGTCTTCATCGGATAATCGAAGACTTTTGTACATGTCTTCCAACTCATTCAAAGCATCCTCCAAATTTTTCCCGGGTGTTTTATTACTCGAATCTCCTAAATAGACTTTTCCACCTTTATCTTCAGTTCCTGCTGATTGAGCTTTTATGCCAAGTCTTTCACATGCAGAAGGTTGCGGCTGACTTTTATTCACTCCTTTGAGTTGAAACCCGCTTGAGTTTTTCAAAGTTAACGTGTGCGGTCGGAGCGGACCTGAATGAGTTTTCCCGTTTTTTGACTGGTTCAACATGTTCGGGCTGTGAGCTTCTGCTGAATAACTACTTAAAGAGCTAATGGATTCATTGGAATTGAGAAGAGCTGCAGCAGGGGAATTCCTCATGCGTGGAACAGGTAATGGAGAACTGTCTGCAGATCGTACTCTACACAGGAACGGTTTCCTGGTCCCATTGGTGCCATTTCCTGTCTCAACTGTCTCTTGCTCTCTGCGTCTCCAAAATTCCGAAGCTCTTGTGTGCACTGGACTCTGAGTTGGAGGAAGACGACCCGACTCATGTAAACGTCTCACCGGATATCCCAATTTGGACATGGCGTGCTCGTGTCCATTAAGTATACCAGAATTGTTCCCATTCATCTCGTAACTTTGATTATTGTCATAGGGTGAAGCTCGTTTCAAAGGTGAATTACGTTGAATTCGTTCCACTTTCATTTCGGGTGGTTCACTCGGTGATCTCACCAAAGGTGACTGATTGTAATACGGTGACTGTGACATGATGTTATTGTTCCTGGGTGAGTAGGCACGTTGTTGCAATCCCACACTTTGAATGTAGTAGCGATTCATGTCATTTACATTCGAGGGAGTCACGTAACCTTGATGGTGACTGCTGTTGCGTCCATTCTCGTAAGGAGACGGGATCGTCTGGGTTGGATGATACGAGTCGAGATAGGAACATGAGACTGGGCGATAAAAGTTCGGGCTCGTACCATTGACTTGATTACTATTCCTCATTGCTATCATTTGAGCCCTGGAAAAATCCCTTGGTGGAGGTGGCGGAGGTGGTGACGGACTCACACTGTAATAGTTGTATGGAGTGCTACTACGAATCCCATTACCATTTGGCAAACCTTGTAAGTTGGCATAAGTCACTTGTTGCGGTTGTTGAGCATAATTTGCTTTATGAGTTCCATTAGGTGCCAAAGGCACACGCAACCCTGCGGTAATCACCGGTTGGTCATCCGAGTTCATTTCAGTTGTCATAATAAAGTTGTCTTGGGACATTGCTCCATTTTTACGTAATTGAACATCACCAGGATTAACATCCATGTTGTCTTGCGAATAGATAATTCGAGCTTCCCAACGAGCTGGGGATCCATTATGAACCGATTTGTCGTTTCTACTAGACTGCACCACAAAAGGACTAGGCGTATGATCATTTACTGACCTAATTTGCACATGATTATTAAGGACTGCATTGTGACGTTGATTATGAGGTCGTCTGTTCCTGGAAGATAGTGAAGAATGCGATCCTTGCAAAGAACTGCGGGATCTTTCTTCTGTGTCTTCATCTGAAGAAGAACTTTCATGCAGATAACTTTCTCTCCGAGCCACAGCTCGAGCTTTGACAGCTTCTTTGACAGCAGCTCGAGAGCTTTTAGAAGATCCTCCTTCTAAGGATAATGACAAACTTCCACTGCTCGAGTAATTTGCTGTCGATGGAGGACATTTTTTTGTTGTCTCCCAACTAGGCCAAACAGGGACTGAATTATTTAATGAGTCCGGACTGCTTCCCACACGTCGTCCATTGTGTAGCTGACCAGGCACCTTCAAAAAGCCATTTTGTGCTGAAACATCCGATTTTTTGCTTGCTTTCTCTTTTCTCTTTGATAACTTTCTCGCGAGGAAGTTATGCTTGAAGGAAAGCTGTGGCGGTCGTGGTGTGGTTGTGGAAAAATGATTTCTGCCACTCTCCTCAAAGTCAGAATTGGACAAATCACTTTCCGACGGCTTATGGTGATGACGATCCTTCCTGGCTGATGGGACTGAGGAAGGAGCTGGGGAATACGGCGACGGCGACACTGACATTGGACTGCTGCCAACAAATGAAACACTTGGACTCTGACTTTCATTCGACGTAACACTATTTTTCACTTTTCTCTTGAACAATCCACCAAAAGACCATTTCTTCCCGCTCCCACCACTTCCCCCGTTCCGAGGAGTTCCATTCCCATTCTCTTTGACACTTCCACCACCCCCATTTTCATTCAGTCCACGAACACCGTGTTGAGGACTTGAACTTGAAGCCATGCTTCCTGATGCGTTCGACATACTTGAAATGAAGGTATCTCTGAAACCACGACCTGAGCTACCACGTCCAGGTAATGATCCGCTCTTACTACTGCTTACTAGTGCTCCAGAATTACTATTACTAGAGAAAAAACCATGGCCTGTCATGTTGTTCCTTTCTTCGTTGAAGGAATGACCGTGTTGACCACCGTTGCCGAAGTAAACTTGAGGTGAAACAGATGGGGAGTCACCGTTCAGATGCTCAGGATGATCTCCAAACTGGTTCACAGCAGAGTAGTGTTGGTGGCTTCCGTTCGCCACAGTCTGATGAGGTGGGTATTTGTCACTCGGGGCAAGTGGGCTAGCCGCCTGTCAAAAAGTCACAGAGCATATCACGTAATTATTAAAATGAAATACAAAATGCTATGACATGATGATATTACTTTCAATAACTGCTGCTGACTTCTCTTCTCCTAACCATTGCTACTTGCTACTTTGCTACTGTTTCCTCCAAATATCACTACTGGGTGGTTCCTTTCAGATCAGTTTTTTTCATCCTACTGATAAATGTCTGTAGTTCTATCATCTCTTTTATTATTTACGATTTATACGATACAAACAACCCAAACGTGCATGTTATGTTACTATGTTATGTAAGAATTGGCTCTTTTGACATTGAAATGTATTACTCCATGCAGGTATCGCAGCTCCTGTATTATTTACAGGATGCAGTGGCTCGTGAATTTTTCTATGCACTCCAATTCACATGGAACTTGACGTTACGTAATTTACCGACATCTTCCACATTCTGCTTTACGAAAGATCAAAGAATTGATCAAATGTGCATTTTTATGATTAAAGGTTGCAGTTTGCAGTCTTGCAGCATGTAACATTGCGTTAAGATGTGCTCCGTTATACAAAAATCAGAGCTGTGTGTCAAACTAAGGACTTTTGGGCGTGAAGAGAAGCAATTTTTTGGAGTGAACAGCTCAATAAAAACGAACTCACTTGCAGCAGCAAGCTTCAAAAACTACAATTTTGATATAGTATGCGTTTAAATTAGGAAAATTGAAGCGCTATTAAGCGTACATATGCATAAAATGTTCATGTATGGCCACCTGTGCGTGCGATTGTATGTAATGGGGAGCACACACGACGTGCAAAGTTTTACGGGATTTTATTGTTTTCAGTCCTTGAGAATCAAAAGAAGATGCAACCTTTTTGTTCTGTTTACCTTAAGTGATTCGGCCGACGTGCCATAATGTACCCCTTTGGTTCATGCCACCACTTGAACTATGAGAACGTGCACGAAACTGAAAACTACTCTTGATTTACTCTTGTTCAACTTTCACGGTCCATTCAAATTCCAATGAAAACAATGCACTTGGAAAAACAAGTGAAAGAACACATTATAATCACGACTCACGAGGGTGGAAGCAACAGACAACAGAGCGTGAGCCAATTACAATTTCATTTGTTTACATGAAAAACTTGGAAAAAAAACAACGTAGCGAATTTTATTTCAGACACTTTGTCATTAATTAAAGAAATAAGATAAGTTTCCGCAAAAGAAGTAAAAAAAAGTTGTGAACTAATCACTTGCACATATTCAGACTGAAATTGCTTCGGGGAGCAGGAAAGCTCAGAGAAAAAAGTATTTTGCATAAAATCACGTGTAGTAGAATGAAAGGATGGGAAGTACGTGTAAAGATTTTTCCATTTTGCCCGGAACGCAGAGTCGCACAGCAGAGCAGCACCCGACCGAAAGGTTCGTTTCACTCAGTGCGACTGAATGAGAAAGAGAAGAACGGGAAAAGAAGTGGAGATGAGGATGAAGCCATCGTCCTGGTCACAGAGAAGAGCACAGTGCCATAAGATACGAGTGCCACCCTTTATTCTCAATGTCGAGATCGAGAGCTCTGTGTATGTGTGTGTGTTGTTGCTCCAAAAAGGAATCCACTACGATTTTACAATCCTTATACGTTTCTCTTGCAGGAGTAAAAATCTTATGTGTACGTACGAAAGGGAAAGACAAATGAGAAGTGAAAAGTGTGCAGATGTAAAGGCCATGACTCTTGTGCTGCTCAAACGGGAACAAAGACAAGGATTTTTGTGCACATGGTCTTATATGCCTTGGTGGAAGAGGCATTCTTTTCCCGCAAATGTCGTCGTACTACCCGGCTTCGGGTGCCAAGAACTCACTTCATGTTCTTGTCAGACAAACGCAGCATTGTATAGAATCCATACGCTTATGGTACATTCACATTACCCGTATTGGTGGATAGAAGCATTTGTTGAGGGAAAAAGAGCATTCTCACAAGAGAGAAGACCCAACGAGTGAAGAGATGGAAAGACGTTTGAGAAGGTGAAGAGATAGACTTTGTTTCGCCAATAAAAGTTCTGCGACACAGGAATTCGAAATTCTTGAGTGTGTCCTTTTCAAAAGTGTGTGCGGCATTGCTCAACTTATATGTTTGTTTGTAACCCACAAGGAACACATTGCAGGTTGCAACATGTTGCAGAACAATTCCAACGCTTTCGTCCAATTATCTAACAGTCGCTAACGGCAGTGATGGTTTAAGTCGAAAAAAACCCAAAATGAGCTCATTTCTTTTATTTTTACGTTTTCTTTACAGGAAACGATTTTTTGGTTCTGAAATCCAATAGTTTCTACCTTTTCACGCGTAAAGGCAAAGAAGAAAGTATGTGATATCCAAATAATGTTTTTGCTAGAAAATACTTCTATCATATTTTTTTGAATACATAAAAACGAAATCTTAGAAGCAGCATGACTTTGTTGTTGTCTCATGTCTGTCACACATGACAAGATTTAATCACAAACATGGAAATAAGAATTCTCTTTGCCTTCTCACCGAATAACGGAAAGTAATGTGAATGTGAAGAGAATGCTCATTCTCACTTTGCCCTTGTAGTTTCCACTTTTGCGAACAGTAATAAAGGAGTCCACTCATCCCGATTCCCGAATGGGTAGACAAACAAGCAAGTCTAGTGTGAACATGAGCAAAAGAAAAAAAACATTTCTTTTCTTTCGTGCTTTTTTTCCTGGCAAAAAGCCACCTTTGCCGATTTTTACATAGTACGAATATGTTGTGAAGATGAAGAGCAAAGACATCTTCTGAGTCTTATGAAGCGTATAGAGCGCAAATAACTCTGACTGTATATTGGATGATCTTAATGCACTAGAACATGAGCATTGACAAAGAAATCCCTTGCTTGAGCCGTCATCATCATCATCATCATTTCCATCTCCTCTACCACGTCTACCACTGACTTTGACACAAGAAAACACAAACTCAATCATTCCACATATTCTCAATTTTGCACTCCTCGAGTCTTAATTCAACATTTTTTCATTTTGTCCACAAGAAGTCATACACCTTTAAATCTGTTGTTCTTTGTGGTTTTATGAAAGTGGCAGAAACAAATGAGGGAAACGGCAAACGGTAAAAAGTTTAGAGAAGAAAATTCCACTCATTTGGAATAGTGGCAAGCCTAAGCTTAAACACAAGAGACAAGTCTAATAATAATACACATGACTTTTTCCGAGACGATTTTACTGTATTTCTGCAAAGTATAGCACTTTACATTTTGGTTCACTTCAAAAATATAAAAAGAAAGCTTTAAAAAAAATCTCTTCAAAATGGTTTCAACACCGTGTTTTCCCGTCAGTGTAGGAAAAATAATCTTATGTAACTTGACATTCCACAACTTCTGTTATTTCTTTGCCATATGCGGCTATGCGCTTTTGCTCGTTTTGCTTTTTGCTTCAAGGAACGAGATGGCAAACAACTTTTACTACCCGGTCGCACGTTTCTCCAATTGCACAGGGCAAAGCCCTAAAAACCGAAGGAAGTGACAGTGCGAAACCAAGAAGAAACATTGCATCCGCAACTCACACTTTCATTTCCTATTGAAAAAGACCCAACAAAAAAAAACTTTCGAGATGACTATCTTTTTTCTCCAGTGCAAACACACATTCTGCCCTTGACATGCTGAAATGCGTGTTGTCATAAATTACCAATATGACACGAAGACACAGACAGCAGCGTTTACGACTTGCTTCATTTACCGGTTTCAATTTTTTTGGCAGAAAATGTACGAAATATTATACGAAACATCTTCAATGCGAAAGTATTAAAAGAACCAAAAGAATAATTGAAATAGATTGTTTATAAAATACCTTCTCCCTCTGCTTTCGATTTTTCTTTTTCTTGTTCTTTTTACACAACATTTTGAAAAAAATGCAATTTATTGTTCAAAGTACACAATATTGTCTCAGTATCCAAATCGGATTCATACGATAAGAGTAAACAAGACAATATGACATTGAAACTTCAACGAAATAATGATCACTCTCTTCATGTGAGTTTAGTTAAATAAAGTCTGCAATCTGGAACGTTTAAAGCGAATAAAAAAAACAGGCATAAACTGCGATGCGATGTGTTCCGATTTGCCCTTGCACATTATTCTATAATCGTCATCCTTACTCTCGTTCTGGTTGTACTTCTTATCTAAATTCATGGCAAAGGTATTGGTACAATTTGATTTGGTTTCACATTGTATAGTGGGGCGGAATTCATATACGTAACGCTAGTAAATGTGTGCCACGTAACTAATATGTTCGTGTTACAGCTCACAGCATTGCTTTCCATTGAGATTCAAGAGATCCAAAGCCTTCCAAACTGAATGTAAATAAATATGAATTGTAATGATGACATGGATCCAGCAGCATGCAGCATATATATAACTTAATATATAATCAATAATCAATCATTATTATACTATGATTATGTAACGCCATACACTGAATAGATCACAGTTGGATTATAAATACATTCAAAAATTGAAATTAAAAAGTTACGTTGTTAAATGTCCATTTGGCATTCAAAAAAATCTTCAAGAAACAATGAAACTGACTGAAACTATTCATCATCGTAACATGATTGTACAAAAATACCACAATTTTTGTGTACTCCGAGCACACTGTTGACGAAAAGGTAGATAACCTAATATATTTGACAATATGTACACTGTTTCACTTTACGGTTTAAAAAAGGAAATAAAAACTATCTTTTAAAAGCATTTTGGTTCAAATTCATCTTCTCTCTCTCTTTCTCTGATTATCTGTGGTTTTATCATTTTATCCCCGTCCGTCCCACAACAATTCTCCCAATTTGGTTATTGATTTTGGTTAGTGTGGCTTGTTCCACGACAATTTTTGTGTGCCTACGTTGTGTTGTTACGTTCTTTCCGCTGTTGATTATAGAGACTGCAAGGTTCCAATTTCACACTAATGATATCGCATTCGCATCTTGATTACTGTTGTTTTTCTCTATCCCGACTGACATTAAAGGAATACCGAGTTACTAGGATGTTATAAGAAAAACAATGTTTTTTTGAACGTGCGGTCCAAATTATAATGTGTCAAGAATTTTTTTAAGGGTTGGGCGTGAACCAGAAATCTGAGCTGTGTTCTGTCCTCACCTCACCCTCATCATCGTCATCCCGAATCGAGCGGAAGAGAAAAAAGACACCCAGAAAACAAACATAGTTCCAAAAGAGCGAGATAACCTACCCCGTCTTATCAAATACAAACTTTTAGTTGGTTCAGTTCAGGTGTACCATTTTTTAGTGTTCATGTAAGTAAACAACTAATGTGTACGTTACTGTGTGTGGGACGTGGGATCCTGATCCACCTTTCTTTGCTTACGAATATTAGATTACAGAACGTAAAAAAACCATACACATAAAAAATGTTGAAGTCATCAAAGAATAAAACTTTTGTGACAAATTAGTTGTATTACTATCTGCGTTACACCACTCACCACACAATCAATCACAAAAAGGGAACAACCTCTATCTCGTACGTGTATCGTTCATACCATTCAATATTATGCATGTCAGAACATTTCATTGACAGAGTTTGTTATTATAAGGGACAGTCCTAATGTTGTAAATCAGTTGATACAGTTTTGATTTTAATTCAGTTTACATGAAGGTAGGTTGGATGTTGGATTCTAATGGTTTTTATACACTGTGCAATGTGAACAATCAGTTGAATTTGTATTGAAGGATGTGCATGACCCCGCTCTGAGCTGGCTTATGAGATTCTAATAATATACTTTAGTTTAGAAGGCTGTATGCAAAATGGATTGTAAGATAGATAAAATCAGTGTCAGCTGGATGACATTCAGCTGTCACTTGGCGTGCACATTATTTGCATTCTATTAAATAGATTCCCATGAGCAAAATGAGTAAAATGACATCTTAAACTTCCTGTTGTTGACCATGTGCATTCCGTACGTACGCAGTACGCTACGTAACGCGAAAGGTTCATGCAATTTTGCATTGTCATATATCAGATAAAATGAGCTAATTTCCCGTTGAAATCATTGTTTTGACATTGAATTTTGACAGTTACTACTACAGAAAAAACAGAGTTGAATGAAAGATGAGACAATGTGGCAAAATGCGTAGGTTCGTAGGTTTCTACAAAAGCTTGATCCGCACAGCACAAAATGATGGATAACACCACATGACCTGATTTACATTTGTCATGTAGTAAAGGCTGTTTGTGTGACAAGAGCAGATTTTTAAGATAACAATCTTCGTTTTTTGTGTATTGTAAAATGCAACAATGTAAGAATTTGTGTAACAGATTTGCTGTGATTTTAAAAAATTATCCTTCAATCGGTTGACTTTTCGAACTATTTATGTGAGATATTAAAATACTTGGAATTGTCAATAATTAAAATTACATTAACCCTTACATGGGGAGCTGCGCAAATTCAAGAAAGTGCACTAACAGAACAGAGCAATGACATTTTCCTAGCAATTTTTTCCACTACTTACTACGACTTGTTCAAACAGGTTGAGGAAAATGACCATTTTATTTTCACTTTTGAGTTAGTTAATAATATTAATTATGGGTTCACTCAGTCAGTTAACTCAAAATAACACCCTTTGCAACCAACAACAGGACAAATTCGTGTGTTTTCATACGTCGTAGGTAGTAGCAAGTCGTAGCTTACACTTACACTCTCATTTTGTAGCGTGTGTTAATGTTGTTTCAAGATTATCTTGAGCTATTTGAGATTACTTGGGATCCTGTACATCAAAAATTATCTACTTTGCTCCGTATCCTTCCAAAAGAACTCATCCAGTAGGATTTTAACGTAGTAAGAATTCAGTAAGTTACTGTATTATCAGGAAACATGCATGAGCACAATTCTTGCATTTCCCTACTACAAATTGTTATCTCACAAGTTCAAAACGATGGTTGAACCGGAAGAAGAGCTTTTGCTCTCGACAGGAGTTTAAGTGAAAAATGCTTTGGCACAGAATGTAGATAGACATAAAAGGCAGTGATAGGGCAATGTTAAGGGTGTGGGCTTTTGATGACTTGGCCAGATAAATTGTACCGTAAATGGTCGTTTGGCCATTCGTCAAAGCCAAATTACAAATTGCGCCTGAGACATTAGCGTAGAATCTTTCGTGATACACACGTAAATGCTCTTTTCCCAGCTACTTTGAAGGAAATGGAAAAAACAGAAGATGTTTCGGTTTTTTGGTTGTAGCGAAAATTACGTTGGACCACAAAAATTTAAAAATCCCCTTCAGTGAAATGTAAACATGCCAGCAATGCCAAGCCAGTGGGCTTTTCCATGGCTTAACTATACAGTTCAGATTCGAACTTACTATATAGTGTGCAAGTGTGCTTGAGGAATTTTGCATGTTCGGAAACCGATTCAAGATCGAATGAATGAGACTTTCTGCTTATTTATTTGGCACAAACATTCACCAGACATCCGTTTGCTGAAATGTTTGCTACTTTTTTCGTTCCTCTTTGCGTTTGCTGTTTTTCCGTTCAATCACTTCACAGAGCAATGGATGAGAAGGTGATGTTCCATCTAATGCAATTAGGTTGATGAGGTTGCAGAGCCTCCACCCAAAGGCGAGAAATATGTGTGGCACTCCCAATTCTTCCCATTCACATTAGAGTGTGAATAAATGCACGCCTGCAGTCATTCTGCAAGATCTTGTACATGCACACGCAAACTCCGAATCTCAATCTGCAGGTTTAAATATCCAATCAATTAACCGGCTCAGTCTTACACGAAGAATGGATGTCCATAACTCATTCACATGCAAAACTAACTACTATACATACTACCACCACTCAGTTGGGCATTTTACCATAAACTCAGATGAGGTTGAGATCAAATCACTTTGCGTCATACTTAAAATCCTTTATGAATTCAAGTGATAGGCAAGTCTGAGCCGTCTAGTTTTTCACGCATGGTTAAAGTGTCATAAGGAATGAACCTTCAGAAAAACCCCTGCAGGACGCAAAAAGGTTAAATCCAACATTGCATTAATGGTTTCTCATTAAACTCATTGGCTCCTTTTGACTTCGAGTTCACCCATTAAAACTGTGGGAAGCCGACATAAGGAATTTATATAGTTGCCTTAAGTGGCTTTTGTTTTATTTTGACTTCACCTCAATTCCAATGCAAAGCTTGGGAAATGGAAGGCAACGCAATAGTGATCTAAGATACCAACGAATAGCATTAGAAATGAGAAGAAGATCAGAAGAGTCATCATCCAGACAAAAAGGATGCAAATGCAAAGTAGTATTACTGTATTACCAACTTGACATTTGAGGTCATTTAAGAAAGAAGAAAAATTAAGGTAGACGCGTAGCCGAGCCGTAGCGTACAATTGCAAATGCACTGAACTGACATGACGATCACGTTGCGTTTGTTGGTATGATGCAGTGGACGATTAAATCCTATAAGTGCCTATGCCACTACGATCTTTCCTTTTATGAATTATTGGGTAATCTTCTAACATTTATTGTAAAGGTTTTTGGAAGGGGGAAAGACGTTTGATCTGCACGAGATTTCACGGGGTTTATTGTATACGTGCACAGTTTAGCATTTTCAGCTCACAGGCGTGCATGCATCAACGAGCATCTTTTCGGTGACTGAGACTTCAATGCTTTACATACGTTTTATCTTCAACTGTGATCCGAAGACAAACCAGTTTGTCAGTTTATTATACAATCATATTACGCCACTGTGCACCGCTTTAACGTGCACTCTATGAGATCCACAAAGACAAGCATAAATCCCTTTACAAGGTGTGTTTATCATGCCGGTTTATGTTCTTCAAGAGAAGACGCGGCACAGTGACAAAAAAATAATAATTTTTTTTACACCAACACCAAACAACAACACAAGAAAAATATAATCTTCGTTCTTATTGCTCTCAGTGCTCTTGAGAGTCGTATTCAAATTGTCTCCTCTCGAAGACACAAAACACAAAGCAAGTTTGCACACACAAGCACAAAGTAAGTCAACAAGTCAAGCACACAGGAAGCATACAAGGCTTGATTCTTGGCACTTGCGGTCAGTTTGCTGACTTGTCGTTGTCGCTAAGTGGTCGTGGTCAAACAGGCGTCTTTTGTGTAAGTTACAAAATCCTCTCAACTGTCGCACACAAAGTGCATCCTTGCACAATAAAATAGGAAATTAGCATATTAGTAACTTCTCCAACTTGAAACAAAACGTAATATAACTCGAAACTCTGTTTTCTTATCTTTCCCACCTTTACCTTGTTTCATCGCCTTACTATTACTATACATACTCACGTAACAAACCTTGTACAATTAAATGTGAATCTTACGAAACATCCCAATGTCTGCTGTTTCTATCTGTTAAGTTAGTAATCGTAATTTGACTCAATAGACTTGTTTAAAGGCGCTCAATCGTCCTACGTGATCATAAAGCTGTATTTTTTTTACAGAAATCGAAGAAATAGAAAAGTATACAAGTCGTACACGTCCTGTTCTACCTAATGAGGGGTGAGAAATGCATAAAATGTAGATACTAAAGTAAAAGTTGCAACTTGCAAGGATAGTGATAAACTGATTGGAATTGGTATTGGGACATTGCATAAAGCAGTTTATTCTACGTAATATGTAGTACACGAATCTGTTCATCGAATGACTGTGGCACACGTTATTTGAGGTGATAGGAATTCCAAAGATTTCTCTACGATTTCCAACAGATTTCATCCTTATCAACTATGCGTTCGAAAGATGTATGAGCAAACAGAAAAGAGGAGGAGAAATCTAAAGAGTCATCAGAAATAAGTTACAGAAAGTAACAAAGTGAGTATACATCGGATTTTTGTGATGCTGGAACTGACACTGGCGCCGGGAATATTTTCTACCGATCTCATCATCATCGTGTTCAGCCAAAGCTTAAATTATTAATAAAAAAGAAGCAATTTGGTTGAACTTCCAAGGAAAACAGAAGGCAAAGGCAAAAATCTGAATTCTGAAAGCAAATCGCCCGAGAACGAAAAGTCAAGAAGATGTTATATGTAAACACACAAGGGCCAAAAAGTCATGTTAATAAATAAGTGACTTTTTTTCTAAACGAGTGTCCCACAGTGCGTGCAAGGCAGGGGATCATTGCATGCAACTTTGTAGTTATGCAACATGTCCATCCGCATGGTACTTTGAACGCATACTCTACATATTGAGAAAAAGGAATTTTTTTAAAAAACGAAGCCGTCAAGATTTACATCTGGTTTTTTGAAGGAGTCGTTACGAAAGGAATGATCGTTTCTCATTGGCACTCAGTAAACGGAACGTCAAGAGGGAAATGCACATGGCGACTTTTCCCAGGTGGAGTCGATGATACTTTACCTCCTATAAATGCATTTTAATGTTTTTGAGTGTAAAATTCCCTTTTTGTGAGAAGAAACTTTTTGAAAGTGTCTCGTTAAACACGTCCAAGGAAGTCCGTCAAGTCAGGCCGGATCTTTTCTCACAGCTTCACTTTTAATGATTCCAGACAGAACAAAAAAGTTTTGGTTTTGCTTTTCGAATGCAACAGCAAAGGAAAGGAAAATACATTTGCATACATAAGTAAACGACAGTAGAAAATTATGTATTGTGTTTTGTGGTTGTGTTGTGTTGATTCAATCATTCTACTGTATTGACTTTTAGTTGAAGGCTCTTTTCAACTCTTTCGATCAAGTGCACGTGTTTGGCAGCCTTTTATTGCTTCCAGTACGAATGTGAAGGCAATTAAATGGAGCCTCTTTTTTGTGCCATTAGCACTAGTCACCCTACTTTTTATGCTCAAACCATCATCATCATCACTTTACTATGCATCCGACGCTTCGGATTTGTGAAAGCTGCTACTCTAAGACTACCACTTTAAAATTTGAAAGCAGAGCCCTCCAAAGGATTTAGATACTGGATGGAATGAAATAAGAAGAAGTTGAAGCTGAGCACTGCACATACGCAGTTAAAGAAGATCAACACTGCGCACTGATGACTCATAAAATCGCAATTTCTTATTTGGAAATATTCGATTGCCCTTATGGAACTATAACGTTTCACAGTTCACTTCACGATCCTATTGCATTGTCGGTACTCGTATTGTCAAAATTTTAACAACTTGACCTCATCTTCTTATGGAGCTGTTCACAGTCGTAAAAGTCATTGAGATAAGCTGCGATGTGATGTGGATCAGCGAATTCTCTCTTTGGCTGAGAACGAGAAGAATGAATGAAAGAACTTGCTCTCTGACTTTGATCCGTCCCATCTGAATCTGGAGGAAACCGGTCAATACGTACTACTCTCTTCCTCCACCTTTTATTCATCTAATCCCGTTCCTTCAAGTCCAATCAAGACAAGTATGCTTACGTAATTGACGAAAACATGAACAATCTCACAATCCTTATATGGAAATGCATTTTAATCATCTAACTCGCAGTATTTCAATATTCAATTCTCTATTCTATCGAGTATCAACGGCACTGTGCATGTTTATTAGTAACTAAACTTCAATCAACCAATCAAATATCGGTGATATCGGTCCTCTCTTGTATGTCTTCATTCTGACCACATTTTTTTCATGACCTGTTGTTGTTGCCTTCTTTCTTAGTCACATTAATTCAATCCCTTCATTCTGCTTTTTCCTAATACGTACATGAAATTACGACGATGAAGACTTGATGAAGTTTAGTACTTTTCACTGTCGCAAACACAATGTGAAGGCACGCCAAATAATGACTATTCGTGTCCTCGACAATCAGAGATAGTAAAGGGACCATGAAAAAAACCTTCCGATGGGTCAGAGAGAAGTAGCAAGACGAAGGAGCTGTTGGTAGTAGGAAGATGTTACGTGTCCCTCATAAAAATGCGGAACAGGTCGTTTGTGTCTATCCATCCACCTGTCTATTCATCCATGCCAAGTCTTCGTCATGTCCGCCCAAATACAGACTCAAGACGAAATGCCAGTCCCAAATCTGTGAGCACATAAGCTCATGCCGCAATCACCGTGAAAAAAAGTCACCTGCCAAAAAACCTATGACCCTGACACAAAAGAAACCGGCAGTTCTCCATACATTTCGAAGAATTCTATATACCTTTAATTTTAACGTCTATTCTCCGAACATACGGTAACATGATTGACTGTTTTTTTCATTTTCAGACGTCTATTTACATGAAAAACACTGCCAAATGGATGGGATATTAAATCTACCATTTTGGTTTAGTTTAGATTAGCAAAACTGCAAAACACTTCTAAACGTTGTTAAGCTGAGCATTATAATTTAATTGTCACTATGTATTTTTGTGCATTTTTCTAAGATTTGTCTTTTAAGCTCGCGATTGAGACCACAAGAACAACACCCTTTTAAAATGACTAAATGACTTAACACTAACACTTAAATATATTAAATTAAGTGCTTTAAAAATCCGTTCCATCCAAGATTCCAACAAGCTATTTTCCAACACCTACAAAACAAATCTTTGTGACTGAGAACTATTAATTAGAGATGTATAGTATAATAGTAATCGACGCAATATGGAAGCAAGTGCACGACAGATTAATGAAAGAAAATTGCCATTCTTGTGCACATCGTTTGTGCCACTGCCCTACAAAAGTCAGAGTAACAACATTGTAATGTCGTCTATGAAAGAAGGGGAAAATGACACGTCGTCAAAGTTGAGACTGAAATTATGACAATGTCTACTTTTATGACTCAGTCTTGATTGAATAGGAAAAGCTGTCCGTGCCTGCAAGTTGTTTCATATGTGCTAGCACGTACACAATCATGGATTCAATGGGGAATTCAGAATGTTCACATCCCACGGTCCCATCCGACATTTCATTTTACGAATTGTCAGACACGAATTAGCTAAACAAACAATCATGACTTTTTGGCTTAACAGAAAACGTTTGAGGATTTAGCGTACTTATGAAGCTTTCTATTTAACCTTCAATAATAGTAATTCAATGTGTAATTCAAATGTTCGTTGAACCGAGGAACATGTTTTAAAAATTATTAGTGCCACTGTCCACAGAGCATTTTGTTTGGTCTACAAAATAAGTAATTGAAAACGTGGGACGATGGGAAAATTCGAGGAATCGGCATGCAAAAATTGTCACATTAGCCACACAGTCGTTAAAATGTTGTATTGTCGTATGAGATAAAGAAAATAGCCCCAGTTTGACGTAACGGCATGTTAAAAGGTGGTGACACAGTACAGTTAAATGAAATAAGGGAAATTGTAAAGACGAGTAAATAAGGTAATTTGGATGAGATAGATGTGACCATGAACTTGTTGGGCGACACGGGACAGTCTTTCTGTGGTATGAAGGTAAAGGATGAAGTATTATAACTGGAGTTGAAAATGCAGCCATACGTAAAAATATAATGAACACCAGAGAGATGTTGGCTTTGGCTGGCTGCTGACGGGGATAAAGTGACAACGACTTTCGAGGATCACTTTGACTGCAAGTCACAGGTGCGCAATGCGTCATTCATTCACACGACGATGGAGTTTCGCCCTATGACAGGGAGTTGACATTTGCAATTCCCAGTTTAACTGCATTTCTTGTCCAAAATGTAAAAAAGTACTAAAAGGTCAGATAATAAAAAACGTAACTTGCTTTATGCATTGTGCTGCAGGATTTCAAAAAAATGTTTGGTTTGGTTCCGTAAAACTTGGTAAGCAAGAGGTTTGAGACTCTTCTTTTCGAGATTTTTTAGTGACGGACGGACGTGGACGCGAGCAAATGGGAAATCATTTTCGCCTAATTGACCACGCTGGTTCGTGGCAAATTATCAGCTTGTGTCAATTGACAAGCGTGAGGCGTTCTCGCAGTGGATGCAGAATGCAGACGTGACCTGTTCTTTCAGATGGAAAACCCTAGCTTCCCAAGACGTTTGCACACGTTCCCTTCTTTGCTTGGCATGACATTACTTGACACGTCGTGCCAATAGCTCTTTGATTTCCACCGAGTTTGGTTGGTTGGGCGCAGCGAAAAGAGCAAGAGAAGAATCCGAATGTACTCTGTGCAAAAGGGATGCGGTCGGGTCCATTGCATGCAAATGAGCAAAAGTCCTGTTATATACAAAGGGATAAAGATCCTTGTCATCTCACACAAACCCTTTTTCCCTTTTTGCTACTTGGTCTATGAAGATTACACCAAAATGTCACCTGGAAATATATACGATCCTTATGCTTGACGAAAAAACTTAAAAGACAAGGACCGGAGGACCAGACCAAAATTCAAATACCTACGACTTCCTCATAGTTTTTCATCCTCCTTGTCAAAGTCTGTATGAGTCATATTTCATAGGTAACTTGTCGTTGTTATTGTTACTTGTAAAGTGTACGTTTTATTGGCCAAATTGTACACATATGAAACGAAGGAGGAAGGAAACCTTCATGTACCCTGTGAAATGGATACTTTAAAAACGATTGCCCATGTTAGTTGGAGAGCTCAGCCTTGTCACCTTTTGAAAGTTGTTTTTTATGACTGAAGTGCGACACTCCTTTGTGACTCTGACTGGATGGGTCATTTTATGGAGTCAGTGCACTTGTCACTTGAGCAGGGCCGCACGACCACGAGCTTGAAAATTTCACACTCAAGTGTTATTTGCTCATGCTTCTAACAATTATCGCACATTTCGCTGTCTGTCTCTCACATTCTCTTCCTAGTTAGGAAAGTAAATAAAAGTAATGTTCTAATGGTAAAAAATCCGTTTTAAAATTAGAAAATTCTAGACATACCCTCACTTTCAAGATCCAATTGTTCATTGTTGTTTCATTTCTTTGATTTCATTTGCACCATGCATTCAAATGACATTACTGCTCTCAAAATGTTTCAAGTAGCACACAAGAGCGCATTCCAAATTCAGAAATTAAATGCACTGCAAACACATTCCCGACCAAAACACAACGTCATGTCACAATTTGAACCATTTTTATATTGAAAAATTGACACACATTATAATCGTTCAAAATTGAATTCCAAAAATGGTTCGGATTACTTGTCACGATTTGACACATACGTGTTCGTCACACCCATGACGATATAGCAATCTGGAATGCGTAAGGATACATTATAAGAAATGTACACTCGTACACTTTCACATTAATAATCGACGAATCAACGATTATTTAGCACATTTTTTCACTTGTAACTAACCCGATGCGATGCTTGGAAGCAACTGACTGAGAGCTTTCAAGTCAGCACTTTACTACCTTAACATTTATAACGTTGTTGTCAATACATAACAGAAAAGCACATGTGGAGATCTGGAGTTTTACAATTCCCATTTCGAGACGTGTGGGTCAATTGGTTTTTCAAGCCTGAGGACAAGAGCCAAAAAAGAGAAAGAGTGTCTCTTTTGAACGTCAGCAAAAGCACCCGAGCCGAATCCAACTCCAAAAACCATAGAAGCATTCTGTAGATGATACTGTCCCATAAACTGACCCTTCAGACTTGTATATGGGATTTGGGATTTTCATTGTGCTGCACACACATAAGCCTCAAAGCTCTAGAAGACATGTAGTTTTTCAATGAATGGAACAGGAATAGCAAATTGACTGAATAAACGTGAAGTGGAAATGGGAGTGGAACTTACTAGAAAATTCCACTTGACATCTCACATCTCACATGGAAGGAACACGCGTTTTCCAGGTCCACACCGACCACGTTTTGGTTATAAGGTTATTCAGGGAACAATGAGACGAGCGGAGCAACAATTACATGTACACAATGAACCAAAGGGTCACTCTCACTGGACAGGTTGATAGAAATTCACCGGAACAAAGTTATTGAGACTCTAAATAGTTTTTGGACTCACACGTATTGTGGATCAACTTCTACTTTCAAAGTCTATTGTGACTCTTGAAATGTTACAATGAACGTAATACATTTGCTTTTCCCAATATGTTATATTTTGTACAACAATGCAACTGTGTTGACAAATTAGGTCAGAGTTCAATCTATCATAAATAGAATGCTATGTTGGTAGTATTACAATTGATGTCTGTCCTTTGTGGTATCTCACAATGCGAAACGATTTTTAAGCACAGAATCGGCAAGTTGCGTATTACCACCAGCGACGAGCACATCTAGCATTTTGCATGCCAAGATTGAAGAACAGCTTGCAAAAGAATGAACACAACGAAGAAATGTCACGAAATATCCTATCATTCCCAAAGTCGCATTCTGAGCTTGACCACGCCAACCAATGAGAGCTGAAACCCATCAATAAACTTGTGATGAGACTAATGTCTTTTTGCATAAATTGTTTTTCCTTTACGAAGCGACGCGTAGTTTGGCCTCCTGAAAATGAGTTTGGGAATCAGATAGGCAGTCATGTCTCGAAACCTTCTCAATAAATTGACAATCCCGGGTTTACAAAAGAGAGGAAAAGTCGACGCTAATAAATATGCACTATTCGACTTATCGTCTTTTCATTTCGCACAAGGTCCCGATTTGCATTTTCGTAGTCGGTAGCAATAGCAAGTAGGAGCCAGGTTTCCGCCTTCTCGTGTTTTGGTGTTATTCGTTATTCTATTCCCAAGAAATCGATCGACACATATTTTGGATGCATGCAGACAAATGTGAATGTGGATTTGTGTCAACGGGAAAGTATTATTGAGTCGCTGTCACTGAAAGTCACATTGAGCTCCAAAACCAATGTACCAAAACGCGTACAAGAAACTCCACTATTTACCAATGAAGATTTCAGGTTCATTTTCATTTTTGGTTCATCCTTATTGAAAAGTATGGAAGTATACAAAAACCGCAGGATGAAAGTTACATTTTCAATTAATGGCACTAAAAATGACACATTGTAATAACAACCTCATAACCATGAAGCATTGTATTGCATTTGCATGTTTGATTGCCATTGAATTGGAAAACTTAACATCAGAGTGCTGAAGAGGAAAGAAACGAAGCCGAGGGCAAAAACAATTTAATTCCGGTCTGCTCGTCGTTCGTCCAATCAAGCAGGAACAACGTACAAGCCATAAATATTAGGAAAATGGCAAATTGTTTATCAGACACAAAGGCACAATAAAACATTAAACGAGCTATTTGGGTTACGAGTTACGACTAGGGCGGGCAATCGGATCAAACCCATTATGGACCGCCTTATTTTTATCACAAAGAGAAAAACGGAAACCATTCATAAATAATGAGCGAGTATGAACAAAAATGAACAATCATATTTCATAGTCATAAAGTCATAATATACAGAAAGTACGACAAGTTTCATTGTATTGACATTAACATTGACACTTTTTAGACAGTACTCTTTTCCGACGTGTCATCCATTCGTCAAAAATAGGTTAACGTTAATTAGTGAGTGACGTGATTGCAAAAGCACAGTCTAAAAACAGTAGAATTCCGATAACATTAATCGCCTAATCGCATTTTGCATAAATGAGGAATGAATGCAACGTAAGCGAGCAAGTACGGTCAAAAGGTAACGTTAATGGTCTATGTCAATTTCCGAGGTCCAGATTTCACAGAATGTAATGGTTTTCTTGAACGTCGTATTTAGCTAACGATAGTGTCCCCGTTGTTCTTCGCTCTTTCAAAGGTGAAATTATGATAAGCAGTTTCATGATTCATGAAACATAATTAAACCAGTGTTTTTTGTCGCTATTTCTTTAATAATTCTGAAAGTAGAATTCTAGGTCAATAGCACCATCACTCTGTACTATAAATTGGAAATGTCCAGTTCGAAATTTTCACAGTCAGCGAGTCAGCGCCAGCAATATTTTTTTGCATTCTATAAAATATACTATTCCAGTTACTATTATTTGAAGGTTAGTTTTTCTCAATGTCCTTTCCCTTTCCCTTTCAAAAATACCTTTTTCAAAGGATTGGAATTGGAATGGACCGTATAATTCTTAATGTACCATTTAAAATTGGTTTGATTATTTGCTCTTACACAGATGAAGGCATCATTCGCATTTGTTCTGGTTGCGGCCATCGCTACCTTGACTTTGACTCTTGTACCCGAGGGACTCGGTGAACCTGCGCCTGGACCTGGATTTGATGGCCCTAATGGAATAAAATTCTACCCGTCAGAAATAGTGGTACCTATTCGCCCCAGGTTCTAATAAAGGCTTAAGTTTCCTTAAACTCGTCGCCTTTTTCCAAAACATGCCATTCAACTCATAACTCTTTCCATGATATACAGAATTGCAAAATGGGCTCCATGGTCATCCGCCAGTGCCTCCCGGAATACCAACTTCAACGGTTGAAAATTGAAATAGTAACAACCAACTCGTCCAATGATAAAGGGTTACAATTACAACTGAATTTGATTTTTGGCAGTTAAATGATAGCACTTAAGCGTATAGTGTACTCTTTTTTCAGTAGTAAAGTAGTAATTACCAGCATAATATTGTTTCAGTTTATTCATACATTTATTATGCATATGGAATGGCTAATGAATATCATAAAATCATAATACAATAACTTCAACCTAGGAGAATATAGCTTTGGGTTACAAAATCCAATACACTTTTTGTAGTAGATAGCAAGTTACAAAGTACGGCACTGGTACAAATTGCAAATAAAAAATAATGTACGATGGGATTTCGTCTGTGAGCAAATGACCGCTTCGTCTGCACCTACTTCCGCCAAAAGTGCGTGTACTACTTTATAAAAATGCTTTAGCTATATCTGATTGGCCTTAAACTTTAATTGCTACGCTTCACACAGCACAGTAGACTCAAACACACCGAGACGACTTGTGCTAATTGTAATTATGAATTCTTGTGTGGTGAAAGAAGTATAAATGCAGCCGTCATTGTTTTTCTTCTTGGCTATAGTCACAGCACAAAGGGAGACGTTCAATAGATGCTATGCCAGGTTTGTGCCTCAAGGAGGAAAACCAAAATGTAGAAAACGCCTGCCTTTCATACTTTAAACGGATTTAATAGAAGGTTGAATACTCGTTGTGAGTGCGAAAAAGTAATGGTAATTGTCACTGTCCGTCATCGGTGTCGAGAGAATTGGGTTGCCAAGTATCATTCAAGTTGTGTGGTGGGTCCATTGTTTCTTTTCAATGTGGGATTTCAAGACTGTTGAATCACAGCTTTTTTGCTCCGGAAATGTGTAATTGTGTCTGTTTGAAGTTTCATGAGTGGGAAAAATTATTACAATTTATGACTTGCGATTATTTTCTAACGGTTACGCAGAAATTCTATGGGTTTGCAAAGGTTTACTAGTGATATTATGATGGTGAAGTTTCAAAAATGAGATGATGGAATGAATGATACAAATGTATTCCATCGTCCAATGTTTCAAATGTCTTTTATGGATATTTTATGGATCAATTTAGAAAATGGATGAAAGTCCGTAACAGCCAGCAAACGTAAAACTTAATAAAACTCAGCTACATGTAGCAGTAGCATACAATACATTGGCTACATAATGTCAACGAAGCTTTACGTATTGGATTTTGGATCATTTTGAAACATTTTAAAATGAATAAATAAACGGCACTGCAAAAGAGCATACGCAAACTGACCTGATTGATGTCTCCTTAAATCTTGCGGATAAAAATGTTGAAGACACTGAACAGACACAAACATTGTATGAAAATTACTAAGGAGTGTTTGGTTATAGAGCTCCCGAGCTTTTCTAAAGAAGCAGAATCTCACACTTTGTTAGATTTTTGTTTCCGAGAGCCATCAAATACGACGCTTTCGCACTTCTCCACTCGACGTGCGTAACTCCTCACCACTCACTCCACGTGTCCCGAAAAAACTCAACTGGAAAGGAAACCCTTTAAAATCTCAGTCACTCAACAGCTGGAGAAAATAGCATTTCAAATATGAATCGTCTCAAAAAGCTCCAACCTCCTTGCACACTTCCAATGTTCCAAAATGCGTGTTCCAGCAACCAAGCCGAACTCGAACCGGTACGGTATGTGTGTGGTAAAGCTGGGGAATGATAAAAACGAGTAGTAGCAGTAGTATATTTGCCTTTTTCTCCAAAGCTCAAAAAAAACTTAAATCAAGACTTTTGAGACGGGAAAAAAACGAAAGGAAAGATTTTTCAAAGGGTTGCATGGTTGGTTGAAAGCATTTGGTTCGGGATCTCTCAACGAAGTAAGTGTGAAGTGAGCATCTTTCCTTTTATATCTTTGGTTTACTTTCCACTTCTTCCACTGTGTGCCAATACTCATGCTGACTTGCTCATCCTCAATGGCCTATTGGCTTATGCTTATGCGCATGTAAAGAACATTTAAATAAGGTAAAAAGTACATGTAATGGATACATGGTTTTTTAAAGTACAGGAGGAAAACTCTATTTGAAATCCTTATCCTTTGGACAAATATGGTAATTCAAAAAAGTCCGTTTTGCTCTTATTCACTTGTGTTTTAAACAGCATAACTTAAGCATAGCTGGAACTGACTGAGCTGAACTGATCTTCACCTTCCAGTTTCGTTTTTTCTCTGAGACCGACTACTGCACATTTACAGACCGAAACATATCTCACTGTTTCACATCTCTTAGTGGCATTTGGCCACATTTTCCCAAACTCCCGTGGCATACTTGTGTTTCAAAATGACATGGATGAGAAATGCCTTCTTTTACTTGAGACTGAACGTGAGATGCTAATGTATAAGTGTTATAATAAGTGCACAGGAATTTGCTTCATTCTAGTACCTTACTATAGCGTGTTTTTGGGTATATCATTTCATTTTATGCGTACGGGTCCTGGCACTGACACATTTACCGACATTTTGTGTCTATACTCATTTCCCCTTAAATTCTTTCAACGGGTTTTTCATCTTCATGATGATAAGTTGTGAAGACTAGATCAAATAGAAGCTGTTGATTGACATACATGAAGGAACATGTGAATGCCTTCCTAATTAAACCAATCTGCGTGGAAGAAAAGAGTGCTAGAGACTTGCTCGATGGTTAGGCTCGACAGACATTTGAGCTTTCAAGCATCTTTTCCACTCTTCGCACAAAAATCAAACTGGTCTTTTTCCCTCGAATCAAGAGTCAAAGTCAATGCAACGCAACTAAACCAAAACTCCAACTTGAGTTGCAGTGAAATGGAATGGAAAGAATACTTTACGATTTGCATTCCTTCGAATTTGTGGTGATCAAGTCACTTGTCATAGAAAACGAAGCAGTGCCACATTTGTGAGCTGTTCCACTCAATTGAATGGGCATCAAAGAACCACGCCCAATTGCTAACTGAGAAATGCGTATTGTAAAAATGGTAGAGAAAGATTGTGAAGTGAAGCCAAGTGAATTTAGGTTTTTGTGTTCTGTACATACGAACGAATAATATTCCATGAAAAAAGTTGGAGAATTGTGTTACAGCTTGTGCCGAGAGGTTCAGCAGGGTGCAATTTCCTGTAATGTAGATAGATAATGGTGTTTACGTGCTTTGCTTGTAAGTCTCCCTTTACCACAGACAGACGGACAGATTTTCAGTTTGTCCCTTGCTTTCTGTAGTAAGATGTTCGTTACAGGAGCTTTTAAGGCCGGTCGCCACGATGCAGACAGGAAGACTTAGTGGATAGGAGAACAATACAGCCAAATCATGACCAACTTGACCCAGCAAAGTGAAACGAGACACTGGTCGTCATCGTGGTCTGAGATCGGCGTCATCTTCATCTTCTCCTTACTTTGATTTCAAGTTCATGACTCAATAGGCAGCAATGCGATCAAATGAGTGAATGGGACATGTACTCCACGATCCTCTTCAATCATGACTGTCTCTTTTTGCGATAGCGACTCCAGATGAAGTTTGGTTGCTTTACTCTGCCAACTTTCTTTTCAAATGGGATTTTGTCTCAATCAGTTTTACGACCGATATGATCACATAAGAAGTCAACAAGCCAAACGCCCATTCTTCAAGCTTGGACAGCAGCAAAAGCCATCATCATGATCATGTTGAACACAAACGAACATTGTTGAAGATTGCAATGCATTATTGTAAACTTGCAAATTTTTGCCTACAGCACTTCATAGTATACTTTGAGCACTTAAGATTCTCATTCTAAATGGGAAACCTAAATCCGTCTTGTTGCATGTCATTTGACTCAAATGAAATATGATACACGTTCTCAATGCGCTTTGAACAGATTAGAGCCAAAAAGAGAAAATAATATTGACAGTAAAAGAAAGCACAAACAAGGTATTATTCAAAAACATGAATGAGTTTCCTTGGGTCTTTGAGTCTGCCTAGTCTCGTATAGTCTGGTGCATTTGTATCCCCGTGCTCACTTATTCTTATTCTCCACCATTACCTTTAGTAAATAGGAAGTCTCCATTTTTCTCCACGAGTACTTAAAGCTTCTTTTTTTTGAAGGCACTCATTCATTCTCATTCATTCTGTATTCGTCCGTCCGGCAGACGCAGATAGTTGTATTTGATGATGAATACTTTACAGTCGGCTCATATGACAAGTCCACTATGTCTATACACTATTCTTAACAGTGATTAGGGATTCTGTACGCTACGTGGGAAGAATAAGATGCGATAGTGCTAACACTGCTAATGACTTTCCTTCTCCTGTATACCTCACACAAGCTATGGTTGTTATTTCAGAGGCAGACCTTTCCTAATTGTTCATTCACTCACTAATCTATTAGCGAAAAAAAAGCTGAGAAGACGATTATGAATTTCATAATAGAATAAACACTGGGTGGGCAAAACATCAGTAGGAGGAAATGTGCCAACAGCAGCGACCATGGCGAAGGACGAAATATTACACTGCTGCTCTACGAGCACCGGACGATTGCTCAATTCAAGCGTAGAGGTTTTATGTGTCACGTCGTAATGTCGTGTTGGTATTTTCAATTCCACTTGAGCAACTCAAAATGCTAATAAAGAAGTATGAACGTAGTTGCTTGGAAAAACTCTTCACTTTTCATCATGAGTGATACGAAAGCCTAACGCCTACCAAAGGACCGCTTGCTTTAAACAAGAAATGGAAGGTGCAGGTGACACAGTCTGCCACAGGTTGTTGTTCATAAAATGAAAACGCTACCGCATACAGTCGAGATCCTCTGGTCGGAATAACACGACCGACTACGCTCATATGCGACTTTCATTTCGGCATTCCATTAAAAGCCGAATGAGTTTATGACTCGTACGTCTGCACCTTTTCGGAGAATTAAAAAAGGTATTGAAATCTTTATGTTTTACAAAGAAACTACTAAGACGTGCAAAAATTGTAATAATGCAAGACAGAAAAATGCTCAAAGAACAATAACTTTGGAATATTGCAGTCGCTAAGTCGCCTTCTGAGCATTTTTAAGGCTTACTAAACTTTACAAGATCTGGAGGACAATTAGGGATATCCTGTTGACATTTGAATGCATTTAAGACCAGGAATCAGAATCCGATGTTAACTACCCACGGTATTGTGATCTGAATTTTCATATTGATGCAGTTTACTTTACTGTGAGACAGTGTACGTTATACGGTGTGAAAGTTTTCAAGTTAAACACTCGACCATTTGAATTTACAACGTTTGCTACAAAATGAAACAACAACAAGGCCAAGGCACGACATGAAAACGGACAAGTCTGACGGAAATGAAGTATCAGACAGGCCAAGCAATTGAAGTTGTCACGTTGCTACTTCTATGTTCAGCATCATGGCTAATATTCTCATCACCTCTCTCTCACCAAAGTGATTTCACATTTCAAGTCTGCTAACATTTTGTAAACCATTAATTCGCCCTTTATAAAAGTGAAGGGAAGCGAAGGCAAACTAGTATACTCGTATATAAATGCAAGTTCTCTTGTGTGGTTGGTAGGTAAACTTCCACTTAACATTCCCAGAAGACTGCATTGTGGTTTTATCACTCGTCTCCGATTTTTCTCCTCCTTGACACTTTTCCCGGCTGGGAATGACAAGCTTCTGCTACAAATTACGGTCTATTGTTCTCAACTCTCACACTAGATGAAAAAAAATACTTATAGTACAACCGTACAAAGCTTTAGAAGCTTGTAGTCTGCAGTTGCAGTGAACCATTCCAAATGAAGTACGTGATGCCGTAGTATTCTTTTTCGTCTTGTCACAAAGGATCATCATCACTTTGGTCCTCATCAAGGGGCAAAATACCTTCACCATTTTCATTTCCCTCTATGCAAGAAATTGCTACTAACACATATGTACACACTACTGTCAACTCGAAAATGAGGGAATGTAATGTACACGAGTACACAATGGTGACGAACATGCACACTCTTTCCATTTTGAATGCTAACGAGCTGTGTTGGAACACAGCTTGTATGCAAATGCTCTATGATATGCAGATTTTTCACTAACGATCCGAACAAAAAAAATCGTGTCGAGATGGAATGTCACAGCGTGTCAACATGAACAGCTTCGACGCATCCACTTCAATGCGTATATTCTGGTAAACAAGGAAGGCTGTTTTGCGACGACGGACTTCGTACAAAACAAAATCACGTAGGAAAGTTATTTGTAATCTCATATTTGAACATCTTGTGAAATTACACTTTTAAAAAAGTGTCCATCGACATGGCCACTACAGGTTAGACGTTTCAAGTTTTTCTGTTACGAATAAAAAAAAGGATTCGTATGCAAAAAAAAAGTTCACCAAAATTTTGAACTGCCTCTCTCTGTCTGTGTATCCATTAAAGGATGATGATGTTTTTTTTGTCAAAATGGTCCTTTTATGTTGGACACGTGATAGCACGCAGGGCACATTAGCAGATAAACAATAGTGAGTGAAACCAACAGAGTTATTATT